>WEIV01008960.1:36488-67340 GCA_013390005.1 Calyptomena viridis | reverse complement strand
TATATATATATATGTATATATACACACACATGTTAATTTTTTTTTTCAGAGAATAATAGGCAATTTTTTAGACATCCCTTTGGAGGCAATGCAGTTTCCTGTGTTAGACAAGGGCCCCTCAGGGTTTTTGGATGTCAGAAAGGCCTTTGAATCCTTAGAAGCTTCAAAGTGAATCAAAAATATGACTAAATTAAGGGTCATTATATGGGAANATTCAGTGGAGATTTCATGGATATTGTCTATATAATAAAGGAAAGATATCTGTGTATACCTCAAAACACAGGAAAGGGTTGTGCTAATGAGGATGTATTGGATGTGTTGGATTGCCTGACTTGATCATGACATAAATGGTATGTAATAAGAGATGAGATTGTGCTGGATCTGGCTGGGATGTAGTTAATTTTACCGCAGTTAATTTTACCATAGCATCATTAGTCCGTATGGTGCCATGTTTTGGATTTGAGAATAAAACAGTGCTGATAACACATTTTGGATGTTGCTGAGCAGTACTTGAGCAGCATCAAGTCATTCTTTTTCTCGAAGTCTGATCCCTTGTGAAGCAGGCTGGGAGCGTGCAAGAATTTTAGGAAAGGATTCAGCCAAGAAAATTGACCCAAACTGAGAAAAGGTCAGTTCCACACCATGCCAAGCAATAAAAAAGAAGATGAGAGTGATTATTAGGAAGACAGATAATTC
The DNA here is from genome assembly GCA_013390005.1 of Calyptomena viridis. NCBI lineage: Eukaryota > Metazoa > Chordata > Aves > Passeriformes > Eurylaimidae > Calyptomena > Calyptomena viridis. Next base: position 66,644 of record WEIV01008960.1, on the reverse strand, counting down.
TCTGAGAATGCTTGAGCACCAGTCTTCTTGTGGGAGATGGTGAGTAACTGTCTTTATGCAAATTTTATATTCTTTTTTTCATCTGCTTTCCTTCACTTATTAATCTCTTTATATCTGTCCAGGACTTTTCTTGCTTTTGCTCTTCCTATTCTGTACCCCTATTTTCTCTGAGGCCAGGAGCAGTGAGCAAGTGACTGTGTGCTGCTTAGCTGACAGTTGAGGTTAACCTGCTATGGTCATATTTAAAGTTTGACTCTGTAAAGTACATGTTAAATACTGATAAAAGAAAGGGGAAACGTAATAACTGTAGGTTTTTCATTTTGTTTCCTCTGACAAGAAAGATCCTAAGCATCCTGAAATGCAGTGATTACTTTAAAATAACATTAATATTTTACAGTTGTACTTCATAACATTCACAGAAAGACGTTACATAGTATGAACTTCTGGGAAAAGGGTTGGTGTTGCCAATAGTGTTAAAGATGAAGGATACTGCCTTTAGGGAGAAAAAATGAAGCTAAACATGGGATATATTCAAAGGACTGCTGGGATATTTGTGGTGATGTCTGCTTTATTGAAAAATTGGTGTTTTGAAAAGAATAATATTTTACTTCGTTTTCAGAGTAAAAAAACCCTCTTCTGCTTTATTGTTCCCAGTTCTTCCCTCTCTGAGATCTCCTTCAGAAGCTCTGGAGGCCTCTTCTCATACCTGTTTCTAACTGTGCAATCACTCCCCAGATAGTGTGCTGGAATAATGAAACAATTACCCTTTGCCTCACTCAAGCTGAGTCTTTCAAAGAGCTGTCCAGTAGACCCTGGGTGAAATAAAGCTGAGGCGCAGGGGGTGGCAGGAAACAGAAATTAAACTAAAATTGGAGAAGCAATGCTGTATTGCTCGATGAAGATACTGTAGAAAAGAAAAGGGTACAAACTTCTGCAAGTTGTTTGGAAAGCAGATGTTTTGGTTGACTTTATCAGAGGTTGCTGGTGTCAGGAAAGAGACGACTTGAGAAGGAGAACTCTGTAGACAACAAAGGATCTTGGAGTTTGATTGTTGCCAATCAGGAACTTTGAGCCAATCACACAGGGCTGACTTAGATTCCTTTAGCAGAGCAGGCAGTTGTGAGAAAGAGAAGTGTGGGAAGCATGCTCATTTATTTGCTGCTGGTTATTAGTGTCATCTGGCTCATCTGAAATATGGAGGTAGTGGTTTTAATCCCTCTTTGATGTCTCTTGAAGTAGAGGTTGAGGTCAAGGGTTTTTGCAGTCCAACTGATGGCAGCAGATTCTAGGATGCTGGCAATTTCGAGACGCATTTTTAATTTTTCTGCATATGTCAATGGAGAATAGTTAACTATAAGAAAGAATGTGGCATACTGAATGTAGGAAGATTCTGCTTTGACCAGCTATGAGTATCATGTATTTGTATGTCCAGGTCAACAAAACAAATGCCCTTTGTTTTGCATTTACTTTCTAAGTAGATATTAATCTGATTTTTGCCATTTAGCCATAATTCACATACATTAAAGAAAAAACAGAAAGAGTTCGGCTCCTTTGTCATTCAAAAAAGGAGACTTATGTAAGTAATATTTGGATGGGTTACCGTATCCTGGTTTTCTGTGCTTGCAGGAGTTAAATTGCCTGCACAAAGTGTCCTTTTCATTCACTGTACTGGAACTCTGGGTTACTATCATGTTTGCCTTCTTTGGGATGGACCTTGATGTTACAAGTTGGATATTTAATCTAAATATTTCTGAGATAAACAGAACATTGGAAGTGGTCATTGAATGCTTCATGGATGAGTTAAATGTCCATAGGGTGCATTACCCATCAAGTAAATATGAGATGAAATAAAATTAATTCCAGCATATTAAGAAGTGAAACTGAAGCCATACATTTGAGCAACATCTTTGAATTAGCTATTTAGCTTATGACATGGGTCAGTAATTTAATGCTTAAAACCCTTACCCACATCACAGTTTAGCTATGATTACAAAAGCAACAGTATAGTTTTGTTTGCCATTTTGGTTTGGTGGAATTAACCATTATTTTGCCTCTCAACTGATGCTGCCAAATTTTGGTACTAAAAGGTTAGTTTTACTTATCCCAGCTTTTTTTTCTANAAAAAAAACCAAAACAAAACTGAATAATAAACACCTTTACTGGGAGATGCCAAAAGTGTTTACATTAATTCCCAACAGTAAAACTCTAAATATGTTTCTCTGCACAACAAATTATGTTTTATGAGAGCTGAGCCAAAGTTCTGAAGAAGCATATAAAGACCTACAAAGAGAACAGTGAAGTTTAGCTGCAGAAGTGAATTATATCCATTTCTGTAATAATATGGTATTTACTCCAACATTTCTGGCCAGCTTGGCCACATTTTTTACAGTCTATCTGCAAAGACACAGTGGGACTGGTGCTTCAGGGAAGTGACAGACTTTGTACACATGCCTGAGATGATGGCACTGTATGTGGCATAAGAGTGTATGACATAAGGTCTTCCCTGAGATGTCACAGAAACTAGTGCACATTCCCACAGAATGAAAAATTCATAAAGCCTATTCCCAGCTACATTCCTTCCTGAAGAGAAATCAGAGAACATGGTGAATCAATTGAAAGCAGTAATAACGATCCTGGCAGTGCAAGTGGGGAGGAAGCCTTTTTCTTGTGAGAATGATTTTTCTTTAGTATTTTTAAGGTGTTTCAGATTTTGGCTTTATTGTGTGCTGTTTATAGTAAATAATTGATATTCAGCATTGCACACGAAAGTTGTGCTGAACTGATCATGTTATTATATATATACAATCAGTATTATTTTTACTGATTTGATTCTCTTATAGTCAGAAAGACCTGAAGAAAAACCCGAAGCTTAAATTTTTTGAGGAAAAGACACTTTGGTAACAATGGAACAAGAGAGATGAGAAGAAACTTGATTTTTAGATAATGATTTTAGTTCTGTTTCTCCAAACAAGCAAACATAGACATGTTAGTTTTGTGAGAAATTTGAAGACCAAATATATAATTCAAATTTAATTTTCCTATTACTCTCAAATATGCTTGCCATATGCTCAATTACATTCCTGGCTGCAGGTTTTGTGGTCAGATTGTTTCCTATGCATGCTCAGTCTGATTCACAAAGTGGTAGTCAATAAGAGGTTTGCTATTCGCGCTAACGGGAGAAGCATTTCAGCCTTTATTGCTTTCATGTGAGAGATCTGACCATCTGCTAAGTGTGTAAGCAGTGTCCTGTAATATCTGAAATTTACCTGTTCTTAGACAAATATCAAAATACATGAATTTGGAATTTGCTTTCTCTCCTTTATCTTTTTAAATGCAGATAAACTTCAAAACAAACCACAAATTTTTACTTGAAAAATTTTCTTCTTAAAATGTCTAATTGTTTTTGTATTTCCCAATTTTTTTATAATTTCATTTAAAAATGGAAAAAATATTTTATATTGAGAATTTTAAAAATAATTTCAAAATAACATGACTGAAAATCATCCTAAATTTAAATTATGTTTTTAACATATCTAAAACCACCTAATCTATTATTTTATCTGAACCTTAAATATATTTTTTAGAAACATATTATGTTTCTGAAGAAGTAACTTATGAAGAGACTGAAATAACTTCTTCATCCTATGAATTAAGTCCTAAATATCAACATTATTAACTTGTGGTTATATAAGCAAGGTAGCTTAACATTTAGTTTTGTTTTTTAATGTTCCTCGTTCTCAATAGATTTCAACTCCTTCACACAAAAAGGAATATGCAATTATTGAAGTTTCTTGTGAAAGCAGAATTGAAAGGAGAACCTTCAGTTTCAAAGAAAATATTGAATATTTCTTGCTTAATTTATTTGTTACTTGAACATTGTAATTGGTAATAGAGCAAATGGAATTAGGGAACAATGAAATCAATAATTCAAAACCAGCTTTTTGTACTTATGTCACAGCAATGTAAGAACATCAACAGCCCTGACATTTGTGATTTCTGGAATCCTGAATATATGATAAGCTGCTGTCCTATTGAATTGGCGCTACGAAGAATGTTAATTAGAAACAATTGCACAAAGATTTTAAGAGAAGTTTTCTATGCAGTACTGCAATACTGCAACGTTACAACAGCTTGTAAAGTTAAATTTAAAAAGGATTATGTATGGGAGAATCTTCTAGACATCAAAAGAATCTGACAAGTCTGACAAAGATAGATGGAGAGTCCTATCCTTGCCAGTGATGAGCTTTTCTAAGAAGCTTTCAAAACTCCTAGAAATTTCAGGACACATGTTGTTTTACTTTATCATGGCCAACTATGTAAGAACACATACTGCAACCCAATCAGTGCAATGAATGAACTGAAAACCCAACACCTACACTATGAAGATTTTAGGGCATTATGGACTAGTTCTGCTAGGTCTGATGATCAGGTGCCTGGTAGCAGCTTAATTTCATTAAAAGGAAGAAAGTTTATTTCTACAACACTACTGTATGAATTGAAGTGTGGCAGGTAGGGAAGATCAGGAGAATATCTTCAACAGTATGTTTTTCAGCTGTGCAAAAGGGAGATACACCTCATAAGTATCATTCAAGAAAGAATCAGAAGAATTCAGTAGAAGAGAAGTTAGAATATTTTGCAGCACTATTTTTGAACATTTTCTGACTGGTTTTCAGCCTGTAGTCATGCTTGTTGTTTATTTAAACAAAAATCACAGAGTCATAGAATAGTTTGGGTTGGAATATAACTTAAAGATCATCTATATGATGACTCTTTCACTAGAGCAGGTTGTACATATTCAACCCAATTCAATACATTGAACACAAGCCTTCATGTAGACGTCCTTCAGGTATTGGAAGGCTGCTAAGTGATTGTTATTACCTTCCTTTGGCTACTTCAGTGCAGATAAATTCAAATAATAGTGCTCTCAAAGCCACTTTCAATCATTTATCAGCAGTCTTGCTTGACTGGGAAAGTCCCAGTTGACTGAAAATTAACAAACTTGACACCTAACTACAAGAATGGTTTGTACAAGTGCACTGTTGGCTGGTTAGAAAACTGGTTGAAAGTCCAGGCTAGAGAGTGGTGGTGAATGGAGTTAAATCCAGTTGGTATCTGGTCATGAGTGTTGCTCCTTAGAGGGCCAGTCCTGTTCACCATCTTTATCAATGATCTGGACACGGGGATCAAGTATACTCTCATTCAGTTTGCAGACAAAACCAAGTTGGGTGGGAGTGTTGAACTGCTAGAGGTAAGGAAGGCTCTTCAGACAGATCTCGGTAGGCTGGATTAGTGAACCAAGGCCAATGTTATGAGGTTGAATAAGACCACGTGTCAGGTCCTAAGCTTTGATCACAACAACCCCACTACAGTCTCAGGGAAGAGTGGCTGGAAAGCTGCTTGGCAGAAAAGGGTCTGGGGGTGGTGGTCAACAGTGGCTGAATATGAGCCAGCAGTGTGCCCAGGTGGCCAAAGCAGCCAATGGCATCCTGGGTTATATCAGAAATAGTGTGGCCAGCAGAACCAGGGCAGTGATCCCTTGCCTGTACTCAGCACCAAGGAGGCCACACCTTGAATCCTATGTTCAGTTTTGGGCCCCTAACTTCAAGTAGGGCAATCAGCTGCTGGAGCATGTCCAGAGAAGGTCAATGAAGCTGGTGAAGGGGCTGGAGCAAAAGTCCTGTGAGAAGCAGCTCAGGGACATGGTGTTGTTTAGACAGGACAAAAGGTGGCTCACAAGGGACCTTATTACTCTCTAAAACTATCTGAAAAGAGGTTGTAGCCAAGTGATGGTCATCCGTTCTGCCATGTCTCAAGTGAAAGGACAACAGGAAATGGCCTCAAATTGTGCCAGAGAAGGTTTAGATTTGATATTTAAAAAAATGTTTTTACTAAAGCAATGCTAAAACACAGACAGCCCGGAGAAGTGAGCATCCCTAACAGTATTTAAATTACATGTAGATGTGACACTTAGGAACATGGTTTAATGGTGGACTTGGCAGTGTTAGGTTAACGGTTGGACTTGATGATCTTAAGGATCTTTTCCAAAATAAATTATTACATGATTCTATATAAACTGACAAAATTCTGTGATATTTATCATCTTTGGTTTTGATATTTTAGTGTTCTTGATAAAGTCTGCCTTTGACAAACAATTCCTTATGAACTTCAGCAGTGAACTTCTTTTAAACAGAAGAGACAGTCAAAACATTTACTAGGAGATCCTGCACAAAGATTGTTTACCAAACACTGTTTCAAAGTGAATTTCGTTACCATACTATACTAATTTCGCTATCCTTAATTGCCACATGATTACATGTTTAATGCATAAAATGCCAGTCATTGCCAAGGAGCACAACTTGCTCTGTGTTTTGTAAAATTAAAATACATCAAGACTCAGCACAGACAACTGCATCAAAATATTTGGCTGCATACAGAATAATCCATGCAAGTGGTGGAACAAAAAAGTAATCTATTAGTCTACTTAATAGGGAAGCAGAGAATTTACCTTTGTTATTTATAGTTTCATTTCTTTATTTCTGGTGACTTGTCCTAGAAAGTTATTTTGGAACTCTCAGAATGCTTCCATGAAAAACACAGAGTAATCAGTTATCAATCATTATAGAAAACTGTAATATTCTTTTAATTTCGTGATCAGATTATTTGAGAGTGAAAGTGGTAAACTGTAGTAATACTATGTGTTTAGAGCCTCTTAGTGACTTTTTTTTCTTTTCTGTAAGCTGAAATATCTCTGCCATACAAATTATATTTTAAGGTTTTTTTTATACTTCCACTTACAGTGTCAGATTTAAGCCAGTTATCTTAAGTGTGTAAATAAAGTAGCTTTTAGTTACATTTACACTTTATGCTAAACCCAACTCAAAATCTGAAGTTGTAATCAAAACTTTCCTTCTTCACAATGTTAAAAGTCCAAATCCAATTTTAAACTGTTGCATTCAGACTTCTAAAGTCCATCACTGAGTCTGAGGTGTACCCTTAATCATGAGTTATTAGAAGCTTTTTCTGCTGTGAATTTGTTATGCTTCCCTGCCAAGCACATTAACAAGACAACACGTAGTTCTCAACCTCATCAGTACTCACATGACACCTCACAAATTGTCAAATGCCAGTTCAGGCACTGAAAATCAGAGGTCTCTGTGGAGTTTTAACCTAAACTGAAAATCAGTAGTAATATGCCTACCTGTGGCTAATCAAATGACATGAAAAATTAATTTTTATTGAGTGTTAAGAAAGACTGGCTGAAAGGTTTGCTAGTTCATTATTCCCCAGCTATGCTTGAACTTGTGAACTTTCTGATTTAGAATATAGTTCCATGCACCTTTTCACTGGCAGAAAAATTAGAGACCCTTTCCCTTCTTCTCAAGTCTATCCCTTTTGCCTTTTCCTCTTTCCTTTTTTTTTTCCCTCCCAGTTCATTAACCTGGGCATCTGCATTGTCCCATAGGCATTTGTGCTGTCACAAATGTCAGGAGAAGGAAAATATGCATAAAATAGCAGTCAAGTAGGAAGAGCAAGCAGAAAGCAGCCCTTTCTAAAATGGGATGCTGGAGAAAAAGCCTCCAGGAAAAATTTTGTCCAGGACTTCGAGATATGTTTACAGTGACATTTTATTTGGGATTTAACCGGGTATGCCTCAATAAAGAACATAGGTTCCAGGCTCTCAGACCAAGGTTCAAAGCCCTTTAGACTCTTCACAGATGAAGGGCCTTTGGGAAATAAAATTTAAAAGCCACAAAAACTACCAAGAAATCTATGCATAATAGTAGCCCTTTAAATTATTAATGTTGAAATACAGGAAAATATACCTCAGCAATAAGATGCTAGTCATATCTTTTTCAAGATAAATTATCGCACAGCCCAAATGTTCACCATGTTCAGATACCAGATAAAACCAATAACCAGAAAATAGTAATTGCTAACATGGGAAATTGTGTTCAAGTACACAACATATATTTTGGGATGGTGTGGTGTTATTTTCCACGAGGGTCTATGTCTTCTCTAGGATATTTGAAAATGCAGCAGCTCAGAAAAAGAGAGACATCTTCAGTCGGTCTCTCAGTTTCTGATTAGTCATAAGAGATATGACTAAGATAAAGTGGCTATAAAAGTTATATGCCTAAATGCTCCCTAATGCTGGACACAACTACTGAAACTTTTGTAGTTGCACGTGCTGGTGAGACTGAGTTGAAGAGTTTTATTCTAATCAGATTCCTGAGGCTGTTTGTCTGGAGAGTCCTAGGGAAGTGTGCAGATTAACTTCTCAAGATCACATGAGGCAATTTTCCAGGAGTTGGCTTTACCTTACTATTATTTAATTCTCTATGTACAGAGGATGACTATGGTCTTTTTAAAGTGCCAAGAAACCTAGAGAAATCAACGTAAGTTTTCCAATGATGACTATTATTCTATAAGGTGTACAGTGCAGATTTTGGCAGTAATTGAACAGGTTAAAAATTCAGTCAATAGATTTGGAACAAGCAGCAATATACTCTTGTAAAAGAAAGTATGGAATTTGTAATAGATTAATTTCTAAAGAAGGAAAGTTTAAAACCAGAAGTTTTCCAAATTACATGGACATGCATTTTATACTGATGATTAGAAATGACGGGCCAAAGAAAGACTTTCTTTGAGATTAATGTTATGCTTTTTAAAACATGTTTTTTCTCATTCTTTCTTCCTATGTATTCTCTCATTCTTTCTTCCTGTATGTTCTGCTAAATATTTTCGGATGGGTTTTCCATTTTGAGTAAGGTAAGTTTTTATGTGTTAAGAGGTAAGGTAATGACTGATAGAGACAGACAAGGTGATTCTGGGGTATCACAAGTCATATTGTCTTTTTTGAAAGATTATTTTAAGCCATTTTTATGCCATGGTGAGATATTATTCAAAGAGCACAGAAAGACATCCTGATTGGAGTAGTCCTTTTAAGTATCATCTTGTTGCTTCATAGGTCAGATGGTTTTTAGTTGCTAATCCTCAATACTTCAAAGGATCAGGACCTCTATGTTAAGAATGACAAAAATTGAGTTTTGTATTTAATTTCTGCAACACAAACAAGACTTGAGAATATTCATTTACTCACTAAGAGATATGGCCCCAAAAGTTTCACAGTTAGGAAAATTAATTTCAAATAGGCATTTCAGAGGTTATAATGTCTAACACCTAGTAGACTTGTCTAGTAAAACCTTTTAAAGATAAACCCAATGTTTCTGAAAACTCTCTCTTTTACACAGAAATTTTTAAAAATATTGCATTTTCTTTATTTTTTTTGGTATCCTAGCTCTTTTCTTCTTCTTTTACGTATTGTCTAATATTACTCTCTGAACATTTTTCAAGAGCTTGGTAAGGGTGAAGGAGTTGCTAAGGAAGAATTAATTCAGAATTGCTCATGTTATCAGAGCCAAGCACAGCTGTACATACTCCAGTTAGCACATTTGCAATGGAGACAGTTTCCTGCAATCCATGGTTAGTTAGTCACATTTTATTTTTTTGGTTCAGCTGTATATTCACAAAACAAAGTCAGTTTTGTGCACACCTAGAGTAAAATAATAGGTTATACATAATTAAAGAAGGATTGTTACAACTATTCTCTTACACTATTTTTCAATTATTTCTCATTCTAACTCCATTTAAGAATGCAATATAGGTGTAATTAAGTAAGAATGGAATCTATTAAATTCACATGAAAACTGAAAGAAGCTTTTAATCAACTAGCTAATGCTGGAATGAATTATAATCTGCATTGAAATGAAAAAGCAGCAACTTTATCAGATTGTGATAAATTGGCTGTTAAAGATGTCTGTTCTCCTATGCATAGCTTTAAATGTTGCTCATCATGATTATCAATTTTTCTAGCTGTGTGTACATCCAGATTCTAAAGAATTAGGTGAGAAAAGATGTATTTAATAAATATCTTATAAATTTTATATAAGATATGAAATATAACCTTACTAGAAATCTTCCTTTTTCCCTGTAATTTGATCTGTACAATTATTTTATTGGAAGAGCTAATTGTGGCAACATTTTAGAAAGGCTCCCATTAGTTTTAGGACACACAATTGTTCAAACAAATAAGTGAAACTGAGTTAGATGTAGATATTACTGATCAGCATCATGGATCAAAGAGAACTATTTTTATATTATAGTTATAGTATTTACACACACACATTTTATATCACTGTAATCTCTGCAAAGGATGTCTGTGGTGATTTGTCAGATTCTCAGTTGCATATAACTTTTAGGAATGAATAATACTCATAATAGCATTCCTGTGTTACCCCTATCCATCAGGTATGCTTTTTATAGTCAAAAGGTAAGTAATTAATTTTGGTTTGTGATTACAATCAGCTATAAATTATTAATAATCATGGTGAAAAATGAGAAGAAAATTTTAATTTGCAAGCTAGCTGGAGGAAAGCACATTACTCCAAAACTCTGCAGTTTTTTTCCTGGCTCTCCACGAATCATAAAACTTTTTCAAGCTTCCTTAAATATCATGCCTTCTTCTCTACCTGAGGATGATGCATGATACAGGACATTTTTATGATGCATCCTGCATCAGTAAGACACACTCTCAGATGTATTCTGTCCAGACCTATGGCCACTAAGACATCTGGCTTCCATGATGCTTCTCCCACTCAAGGGCAAGTCTGGGTGGATGTTTGCTAGCAGTCACATGCTGACATATTTGCCCTCACATGCTTTGGTTGCTGGCACACCAGATAGACAGGCCCCTATGACCCATGAGTGCAGCACTCAGATGCTCATACACAATAACGCTCTTAAAATAGAGATTGTCTCACCCAGGGTGTGATCTCCACCCCATGTAGCTGATGACCTTCCTCTAACAGACCTGGGAGCAGCTGAGGCAAAGTGTTATTTCTCTAACAGGGTAACTGGGGTTTCCCATCCGTTCTGTTTTGTCTCCTCTGGAATCCTTAACGTGCAGAGCAAGACTATTATCACTTAATCTGACGATATTTGCAGGGTCAAGCAAAACCAAAACATCATGCTACGGTGAGCAGCTTTGCAGGAATTTTTTTTATCTCTATGCCTTTTCAACTACAAAAATGTAGGAGAAGATTATCTAGAGGTGTCTACTCTAAACTGAAGATCAACTGAAACAGAGATGTAATGAAGTAAGACAAAATTAAGCAGACAAAATAGCTTTTTTGTATGCATGTATTTTAAGAAATATTTTTGGGTTTTGTTTGGTATGTATGCTTTTAGTGGCTCGTATTAGCATTCACAAAGGCCTTCTAGCTAAGCAAGAAGAGCACTAATTTCAAGCAAACCTTTCTGATGCTGCAAAATCTTGGCCAAAGGTTTCTTTGCTTTCTGGCTTCCAGTACAAGCTTCCAGTACTACCACTAGGGCTCAGCAGTGCTACAACAATAGTCTTAACCCCAGGCATCTCATCTTGGGATGATTGCAAATCTTCCCATTAACATAATAATTTTTTTCTGAAAACATACACTGTCAAGTTGCATTAAGAAGTAGTTGTGATTGAAGCGTTTGGCCTTTCTTATTAGATGATTAATTTTAACAGTATGTGAGTAATACGATGTATTTCCTGCTAGAAGATCAGCAAGTAGTGTACAAAATCATTAATTCATCTAGGGTGCAAATAAAAATACCCCTTATGCATGTCAAACAGCAGCTTGAAGTGAGAACATACTCCCTATTCTCATAAGAATATTTTTATTTTAACAAAAAAGTATAACTGGAGAAGAATATTTGTACATACTAGAGAACATGTACTGCAAAATCATGACCTTCCTCTAAAATACAAGCCACTTGATGTCATTTACAAAGAATGGACCACAGGAAAACGTGGTTTAAATGTGTGTGGTCTTATTTAGGTTTCAGAATTCTGCATTAACCTTGCCCTGTTTTTTTACTAACCTAATTTCCATCTCTACCTGCTGTCTTTGTGCATCTGCCTCGCAATTAAACCCCACACCTGCACTGGCTCCAGTTTACTGACCACAGAAATTAACCCTTTCCAATTTAGCTGGATTCATTGAGTTCTTGTGTGACTCAGAAATAAAAAGAAAAAAAAATGAAAAAGGAAAATGAAATAGGATTATTCTTTTATTTTCTTACATATATTCCTGGTAGACAGCATGCTTTGTTGAAAAAACAATTTCTCAAATACCTTTAGTGTTTAACAGTTCTGTAACAAGATAAAAAGTATTTTTGCAATGACATATGCTTAAAATTACGACAGTCATTGTATCCCACTCTATAGGGGAATAAAATGATCACACATTTACAGACTAAGATTGAGGTGTTACTTCTCTTGATAATTAGGTGCTAAAATTTGCTACTTTTTTTTCTAGTTAAATAGGAAAATTCCCAAGGTTTTAATACAGAAAAGGGGAGAGGGGCTTTTTTTTTTTTCAGAGACACGGTCTTTTTGAGTGACTTTAATAAAAGTGTGCACACAGAATGGAGCCACAGAAGTTTTCTAGTCCATTGGAGATGTGTAACTAGTTTAAACAATAGATATAAAATATTTAGTGTCCCTCCAAATTTGAGCCAGAGAGTTCGGTTTTCAGCCTCATTGTAGGCAGTCTAGGATGTACTTAGACAAAAGAAACATCACTATGGCTAAAATACTAAGGCTACTGGAGAGCATGATATCAATGTCATTCTGGAGTCGCGTTGTTTTTCTCCAAAATTTGAAAAATTTCCATTACATGTTGTGAGAATAGGACTTTGTCCAGTGTTGTTGTGAAAAGTTTTCCACTGTGAAATAGAACAACTTGACAGTTAGTTGCTGCCCTTTTTCAAAGAGGCCTGCTGTGATTTAGCATTGCTCTCTCAGCCTAATTGGTCAAACGCCAAATGTAAAGTGTCATATAAATGTAAAATATTATTCCAGTATACTCCACTTAATTGGGACAGGCTTTCTTTTATTGAATTCCTCCCTGGTAACTAATTTAACCTAGTGATAGTAGACTGTAATGACTTCTTTTTAATTGGCTGATATTAGCATATATTCTGCAGAACAGATATATGTGCATATGTAGCTGATGCTAAGTAGTTAAAAAGTAGTTTGACAAAAAATGAACTTTAAGGAGATGGGGGGAACCTGTACCCTTTAAACAAACAATGAATCACACTGTGATGACTGAGATAGTACCCATAGTTTCTGAGCACCTCTATTTTCTCAAATTAAGATGGAAAGAATTTTATAGGGCATACGGAATTCTGTTTCCTGGAGAAGTCCAACTACAGATCATGAAATTTACATACTTGTAATTTCAGGTCTACTCATCCGTATAAGATGAAAAAGTTAGGTGTTCTTTCTGGTTTGAAATTCATCAGGCACCTTGGGTTCACTCACTCTAATAACACTTCCATTCTTAACAATGTCTCCTCAGGTAGAACTTCATATGTGGAAGGGGGGCCCCTAATCAGCAGTGATAAGCTGCTGAGCATTAATGTGCTGTTCATAAAGAAAGTGAATCACAGCTGAGTTCCTCAGTGGGCTAGTTGGATGGCAAAGCTGATTTAAAAAGCTCTTGCCACATGCTGCATTTCATTTTTCACTCAGTTGTGCTAGTATAATTGTGTATGGATCTCATTGTAAGCAAGATTATTGAAACCATTGAAGTTAAAAGAAATCTGCAAAAGGAATAGAATATTTGTAATAGAGATTAAGTCATTCATCACCCCTGGAGTCTTATAAGTGTTTTATTGACACAGCTGGTCTGATGATGAATCCCAGTTCAGGCATGCAGTTTTGGATGGCTTTGTTCTCATAATAAGTAGCCTGAAGGACAAACTAGTAAGTGGCCTGCGAGCTCTCCTTGATACTAGTTATCAGTTTATGGATGAGATGAGAATGAATTACTTAATGGAAGGTGACAGGCACATGAAAATGCTATGACTGCCTTTTAGGAAAGTAAAACAAAAACAAAAAACCCATGCTGCTGTAATTTGGGCTCTGGGTTCAGCTGTGAAGCAGGAGCTTAGACAGCAGGGCTGACTGAAGCTTTCCTCTCCAGTTCCATCTAAGAGAAAGATAACAGTATATACTTTCAACTGAAAACAGAATTTTCTTGGCTTACAGAAGTCCTTGGTAAGAGGGAGGTGAAGTTAATATTAGCTTTGCGGTTGTTAATTACCATGTGAGACCAGCTTCTCTGGTTGCATGACTGGCAAATCAGTAGTCTCATTGAGTCAAATTTTAGCCTTAAATCCAGTGTGAGGAAAGCATGATCTTAACCCTAGATTGTCAGTTGCAGTGTCTAAACCAATTGCAATTAGGTGGTTCCTTAACCTTCCACAGCCTCTCCTTTCTCCAATTTCTGTCTCCTGTTCATGTGAGCTCTCCAGGGCAAGAACTGCCCATTTGTGTGGACAAATGAGCACACTGGCTTTTTTGTATGAGCAAGGGAGGGTAATCTTTTTTTTTCCCCCAAAATCACTGGTTCCCGTAGGGAGCTTCTTGCTGGGAGAAGGCGGAGGGAAGTATTGGACACAGGCTTATCTTAAAAGGTGGTCATGAATTTGGCAGCTAAATGACAATTATTGAACTCTTTAAAAAACCAGTCTGATACATAAACAGATAATATTTATTTTGTCATCTTCTTATTGTGTTAGCTTGGATGGAAATGCATAATGCCATAAGGTTTCCTTTGATTGGCACAGTAGATCATACATTATAAAAAAGATTTTCTTCTCAAATTCTATTAAAAATATGTGTACTTCTTCAGGCATAATCTGTTCCCCTTTGCTTGTTTGGATTCATAATAGAGATAGAGACAACTAAGAAAAATCCTCAGGTCAACAATTTCGAAATATTAAGAACCTATGGTTTGAGTTTATGTTTACTGTGAAAAGATTCTGCAGCTAATACTGAGAGATCTGATAATAATAGGTTTATAAATTAAAATGATCTTATAAGAAATGTAAAACAGAATTGTATTAATTACTCTTAATTAATTAATTTTACCACCACATTATTTTTGCTATATACATATTTCTCTGGCATATTGAGGCAACTCAGCATACATAGCAGCCATAGCCTATTCTCATTATTAGTTAAATTTCAGGTTGGTTTGTTTGGTTTTTTGTTTGTTTGGGTTTTTTTGGGTAGGAAATGAACATTTCCTGGTTAGGAAATTATTTAATTCCAAAATCTATACAGAAATTATAAACCCACATTTTCATATGCTATATAGTCGAAGTTGAATCTTATCTATCTAGTGCTTTTCCTTGTCTTCTTTTTTAAGCAACTATTAATGCCTTTCAAGATCTTAAGGTAGTCTAGGTATCTGTGCATACAGACTTATAAGGCACATATTTTGTGAAATATCTCTTGAAAGTATTGCCAAATATGTGGATTTTTGTGGGATCTTGAACAATGAAAAATCTGTAGATTTCGTTTTAATATTATCTCCATTCTACACAGATTATGACTTTCTTTTCCTTTGGTTGACTGTTACTGGAGGGCAATATGCTTATTCAACATAAAGGACATGATGTGCTTTTTTGTTAATATTTCAAATTATTCTTGCTCTGTAAAAATAATACATTTATCCATATTTGGTTTTTTTCCATTTTTCTGATTTTTTTCCCATTCCATTCTTTGTCACCTTTTGTACTTCTTTTCATCTGGGGATAATTTTACCAGTCTCCATGTGAGTGGAGGTGATCTCTAGGGAGACATTAATAATGTAATTCTTTGCGTCTTCTTCTATGCTTTTGTCCTAATATTTGGGAAATTAAACAAAACAGTGTTTCTGACCATTTCAACCTGAGGACTAGCAATTGAGGAAATAATTATTGTACTTATTGACAGAATACTTTTCCCTGTAACTTTCTTTATCCTTGGTTTTAGAAAATATCGAAAGTGTATGAATTTCTTTATCTTGATGTCTCCGTAGCAGAAATGAATAAAAAGATACATTAATCAAGTGAAGAAAGCAAAATTGTGGTAAGCAGAAGCCAGATGAATTGTAGTAATGAATAAAATACTTTCTTTTTCCTTTTAAACACTCAGAATAAATGAAAAAATACCATACCAAGGGATAAAAATACTTCTTATTTATTATTTCTCCTTCCCAGATGTGGAGTGATTATTCTGGAGGTATGTACTTTATCAGGTTCAGGAGTAATTGGATGGAATAGCTGGCAATGGGCAACCAACTGGGCAATAACAGTGGTGAATGACTGAAAAACACAACTGCAATGGTATTTGGTGTTTGATATTTGGTGCCTCATGTCATTATGTTTTGATGTTGTCTACTGTATTTAAACTTCTCAAGGTCCATGTAAGGTAATGATAATTTTGCAAATATTTAAAGGGTTTATTGTTGAAACTTGCATTTATTTCCACTGCGATGTTACAGCTAAAAAACAAACATGCATGTCTGGCAGCATAAATTAAAAACCTGAAACCTTAACGGATTGTTGGTAACCTCAGTTTTAACTATCTAAAAGTTTTTGAGTCTGTGTTTCGAGCTGAGGTTCTTTCCTCTGTCTAGAATTTTCAATAAGAGAGATTTGTCTCTTTTTTTACTCAGTTTATAACTTCACAGGAAAAGCAGAGTGGAATCTCTTTCCTTAAATTTTCTGTTTTCTAGATCATTATTTATCTGACTTAGTATCCGCAACTTCTTGGTAAGGGTGCGTGTAGCCAGTGAACTGGTAATGCCCTTCTAATTCAGTTGGCTCTCTTGAGTTTTCCTGTAGGCACACACCTGAAATATCACGTGTTTTATTTTTCCTGTTTCATCTCAGTAATTATTGGAAATTAGAATGTAAATGACTGTCTTGCTTTGAGGAGAAAAAAATTAAAGAATTTATTAGCAGTTCCCAAGTTTACCTGTTTTTCTGTTCTTTTCTGATTAGATCTTTCTTTCAATAGCTTTGACAACTGCATAGATATGACTATTTTATTGAATTTGGTCATGAGTTAGAAATGGTTGCAAATTTTTGTTGGGCTTTTTGACTATTTTGTCTCCCCTAATCTGTAGCAGGTATATATTTTTATGTGTGGTGAACCTGTTTTTCTTTAGTCAATATTGTGAAGAGAACGGACACATTGGACCATAGAAGAAAGCTGAGAGAATTTTTCAACAGTTCGTGCCTCGTATCATTTCATTAATTTCTGTTAGAATCAATCTCACCTGGGCAGTTCACCTCAGTGTGACTAAATAGTAAAGAAAAAGAGAAAAAAACCTAAAAATACCCCTGATCCTGCATATTGACAATGAAAATTGCAGACAGTAAATTTATATGGAGCATCACTAGTTTCCATGAGAGCATATAGCACAATTGCTTTCATCCACAGACCCATTTATGGGAGCAAAAGCCACAGCAGTTTATTTTGTGAATAATGACAGAAATCCTAACTTAAATGTGGTGATCTACCTTTCTGATAGAATATTTGTGGGCAAATATTAACCATGGAAACTACAACTGTGAGTAATTTCTGCTTGTAAGCGTCTTAAGCTTGAGTATATTTGGCTTGTTTCCTATGTAAAAGAGTTTTAATATTTTCTTCTAGTATTCCAGCATCAAGGCCAAGAACAAGTGGTTGCACAAAACATACCTTTCTAGTAAAGAGACTTGTCTTCCTCTGAAGTGCTAAGTCACTTATCCTTTGACAAGCTTGTTTTGGTGTCACATTGGTCTCTCCATTTTAATTAAATTAAAATCACATATTTAATTCCATCTTCCTGTAGTTTCAGCTAAACCATTGCCTGATAGACCCATATTCATATAATTTCCACTAGTTTGAAAGAGAATATTGGTATAATGCAACTGGAAGTAATAGAGAGTAGGATTTACTTGTAATAATATATCAGGTTTGATTGTCAGAGAAATCAAACAAAAGGCAACATAGATTTTAGCTGGTTGTCACAAAGCTGAAAAATTACCAATATTAGAATTTTGCATTCTCACTGTTCCAAGCTTTAAAAAACTTCTGTCAGTAATGATGTAGTACATTGCCACTTTTCGCTACGGACATTATAAATCTGATTAGCGATGTTTCTATGAAATAGCAAGGAAGCATTAAAAACTCATTTTTCCCCTTTCATTTTTTTTTGATACTGACATTCAGTGCTGATCAGAGCAAAAAGTATATTTCATCTTCTAAATATGTGAAACACAATAAATTTTAGAAAACAACTGCTATACACAACCACTGATTATATATTTACTTATACATGTAATTTGTATGGCATACACAGGATATCGACTTTCTTGGTTTTGGATTGAGTATATTAATGTTTATGGAAAATTAGATATTTTTCAAATAAAAGCCCTTTCATTTCTTTCTTATGAAAGAGCTGGTGTTCACACTGTTATTATTTTGTTGTTGTTGTTCTCTTGTTATATCTTCTTGCAAGACTCCTGTAAATTATGTGGAAGCACCAGAGTCTTTGTCCCGTTGTGTTTAGAAACAAATGAATTTGCATGCAGGCTGTCACAATCTTCAAATGGTACATATAAGAGAAGTACATGTGTCCCACTTACATCAACATGACGTATTCCGCTCTTAATTTTTTTTTTTTAAACTTCAATTCAATGGCTAAAAATGTTGGGGTTTGTGTTCTTTTTTTTTTTTTTAATGAACACTTGAGAGTTGTGAGGGTGAGGGGCTAATGCAGTGAACCCATAAAGTTCATGGACCAAACATGTGCAGGACTACTGAGAGTATATTTAGTCCATTACATATAAGTAAACACATTGTCTCACTGCCTAAGATTATATTTATAGTACAAATGAGACAAGCGATCTTATCATGAAAGAAAGTCTTCTGAAGATGGGTTTTGCTTTTCTTGGAAAAACATAAAAAAACAGAGGCATTGAGAATAAACAAACAATTATTAGGGTGACCATGATCTTTCATAGGTACTACAATCATGTTTATGCATTTCACCTTCACAGAAACCTAGATGCAGCTACTTATTAATTAAATTAATCAACTATATATAGTGACAGTCGAGAATGACTGAAAACTTTGTTCTCTTCTTGTATTTATTTGGACCACTTATTATGTTCATTGACTAAGCAGTGGACGTCTGATATCTGTCTTATGAAAAGAGCATTTAAGTCTTAGAACACTTGAACTACAACAGATAATGTTGTAGATTTAAAAAGAAGACCCTTTATAGAGTCACAGCCAGTGGAAAAGGTAGTCTTCTGTGTATGTTCGTAATGGGATAGTTGATTAGCAGAAAAAGTCAAACATGGGGCAGTGCCAAATTAAATCCCTTCTTCTGTCTCAAACTGAATAACTCCATGAAAGTGCCTTAACTCACCAGTCACTTGGGTGTTTTGCTGGGTGGAGGCACCCAGTATTTCTCTTTAAATTACCCATTTTGGATGGCACACTTGAATGCACATTCAGTTTTGCAAGATTTGGAGAGTAGGGGTGAAACCATAAGTATTCTGTAATGGTATACCAGGGTGCTAGTGCCCTGGTGTCGACAGCATGGGACAAGAGGTGGCCTCTGTGAGGGAAAGCCAGGGCTGCTCTATGCCGGACAGAGCCAGCTCCATCTGAGACCTACCTGGGCCTCTGAGAAAATGTATTTAAGAAAGAGCAAAATGCTGAACAAGCAATAATGAGTAAGGAAAAAGGTGAGAAATAGCACCATGAGCACCAAGGCCAAGAAAAAAAGCAGCAGGAGGAGATTCTTCAGGCAGAAGAGCAGAGATTCTACTGCAGCTCATGGGGACACCGCAGCAGAGCATGCTTGTTGTGGACCCTGTGCTGGAGCAGATGCATATTTCTTGCAGGAACTGAGGCCCATGGAAAGCCCATGCTAGTGTTGGTTTATCCTGAAGTGTTGCAGCCCACGCTAGAGCAAGGGAAACGTGAAGAAGAAGGAGCTGCAGAGAACTGTTATGGAGATATGTTATATCTCCCTCCAAGGAGAGTTAGCAGAGAGAGAAATGAAGAAATTAAGTTGAGCCTGGAAAGAGACAGGGATTAAAAGAATGATGTTTTAGGGTTTGGTTCTTGCCATTGCAATTTATTTTTAACTGGCAATAAATCAAATTAATTTTTCCTGAAGTAAGGTCTGATTTGCTCGTGACAGTAGTCAGTGGTAAATGATCTCCTTGTCTTTAGTTCAACCTATGACCTTTTCCATCTAAATTTCTCCCCCTTTCCTATTGAGAAGGTGGAGAGAGAGGGAGGATGTAGGTGAACTTCTGGCAGCCAGCCCAAGCAAACCTACCACAGATGATTATGTCATTTCTGTCAAAAGGTTTCATTTGCTGCTCTACAGAGCACTTATACAAAGTTGTTTGTTTTTCAGAAACTTGAGTGTTGATACATTTTTTTCTTCCTTTCAGAATGTATTTATTTATTTGCTTTTTGGAATTTGTCTTGGCCTGAATGGGAAAGACATAACTACATTAAAAAAAATGGGGAGCAAGATATGCAGACTTTTTCTATGCCGTTAAAAACTTTAATGAAATATGAATTTCTCTAGGCTTTGCTAGTCTGTGCTCTGCAGCAGATCTCATCTACCTGGGTTTTTTCTTGTGAAAGTTTCCCGAATGTAAACTATTTCAGACAGACTATTAAGGGTTGAGTGAACTGGATTTTTCCAGTGAAACTCTGGCTTGATCTCCAGTGCTTATATAATTAGCTTAATCCCAAACTTGTCATAGATTTGACATGTTTATCCATATTAAGGTCATTTATATGGGTAGCACTTGCACACCACTTCTGAATCAGCAGACAGTAACTGACTGCTGAGAGGTACAGAGGATGAATGGCTTGAACAGCTTTTTGAACTTTCTCAGCTGTTTCCTGGCTCTTTGAGCACTCACAGTCCATTTTGTGACAAAATTAAACATTAATTCAAACTGTCACTGTAGGTAGTTTGAGACAACATGCTTTAATATACTTTGAAAGAGTTACTTAGAGCTGAGAGGGATCTTACTGCCCCTAAGCTGCTAGACGCCACTGGACAATTGAGACAGTTTCTAATCTTGTAAGAACTTTCCTTCGCTGTGTAGCAGCATAAATCACCCCTTTCTCATTCCAGCTCAAGCTACTTTAGAGGAGTTACCCCTGCAATCAGACACCTGTTCCCACCAGGATTCAGTGGGCATCAGCAGCTGCTGCTTTTTAGAATTGTGCAGCCCTTGATGGTAGGGTTTGTGTAGTGCTGTGCATTCCCTCATCATTTTTGTCACACAAACAGGAATTGAAAAAGTCAGAGGAGGCTCACATCCATGCTGAACTTTACAGAGGGTTACAGACCAACAGTGGTGTTTTCTTTTGGACTGCTGTTGATGGCAGATGATGTGAACAGTCCTCCCAGAGGTTCTGCAGATGGTTTGTGAGGGAGCTGCTCAGAGCAGTACCTCTAACACAGCCTGTTGCTGACTGATTCTCACTTTTCACATAGTTAATAATAGCTGAGAAATAAACAAGATGTTTCTCAGATGAAGTCTTTGGTGTATAGTTTTGTTCCATTGCTTTTGTACTCATGCGTGTACATGGAAAACAAGTGTCAAGCTCTGTCATGCGGTCTAAGTACTGATGTGGTTTTCCTTGCTATCTCATTAACTTCCAGTTACTCTGAGCTAGGAGACTTGCTAATTCAATATATGTGATTTTGAGTCTCAAGTGTGGGTAGTCATGTGGGTCTTTCTAGATAATATTCCCAATGAGGTCTAGATTTGGACCTTAGGAAAAAATACTTCATCAAAAATAATTATTAGAAGAAAACCCACATTCCATGTATTTGTCCTTTTCAGTAATAATCTTTTCTACCTTGAAGTTTCCCACGTATTACAAAAGCAGCCTACAACCTTCTGAAAGTAACATATCCCTTCTTGAGACACACATATTTTCCATTCCTTTGTTTCATAAGAACATCCTTCCACGTTCATATTAACAGCAAGGGACCCAGCTGAACCGTATTATATGTCTTTTTTTTTTTTTTTTTGAGAAAAAAAGACATTTACATGAGAGTTTGAACTTCATGAGCCTTACATAATATGGTCCTCTCTAACAGACAAGTCTTAGGTTATATCCATATAAAACAGCAGGAAACATACTGATCCTGAACTGAATTACCTTGAGCATTGTAATCATACACTTCAGAAAAAGGGAAGAGGCCAAAATTATTTAGAAATTATGAATATGCAGGATTAAGCTACAGGTTATATTTATGTTTGTCTGTCTCTTCATGCTTAGATTCAGCTGATTTTCTCTGAAGAGAAGGGAAAGGTGAAAAACAGTGTTACATGATGATTCCCTTTAAAGCATTGAGAGATGTGTGCCATGTGTATTAAATTAACAAAATAAAAATTGTACGTAGGACAAGAGTTTCAAAATAAAATGTTTATTCTAGAAAAAAATTTATCATCACAGACATACAGATAAAATTCTATTGTGTGTTTGAATAAGGGACAATAGGAACATTGACTACATTTTTTGTGTATGTCTTGCAGCATATTCTATTACTCTTGCTGCTTTATTTGACAAAATACTGCTGTTAGTCTTCCTCTGATAGCAGGCCATGGGAACATTGCCTATTTGGGTTTTTTGGGAAGATTTTATGACATATCCTCTAACTAGCACTTATTGCTTTCCTTACAGCTCAGAATGTACAGCCATACTGCGCTGGAAAGTTCATTCTCTGCTGTTCCTTGGAGAGAAGTTTGATTGTCAGATTAGATGAAGTGAACTTTGAACAAAATGAATGGGTCTGCAGTAAGAAAAAGTAAGACCAGTGAGTACTGGATTGGTGCCAATATCTCAGAAGTAAAGATGCTTGGTAAGAAGTAAGGTTTCTCCTTTTTTTGGTATCAAGAAGATATTGATGTCATGTTTCTGACCTTAAACTGCAAGGAAAGGACTTTTAGTTGTGTTTGACATATTCATCTTGGTTCTGTCATTAGGAATTCTGGTTGTTATCACCAGAGCTGTAATTTTTAATAAGTTTATTTATAAGGTTTTGATAAAATATAGTGGTAGGTCGACCCTGGCTGAAAGCCAGGTGCTCACCAAAGCTGCTCCATCACTGCCCTCCTCTGCTCCCTAGACAGGGCAGAGAAAATGTAGTGAAAGGCTTGTGGTCTGAGATATAGTCTAGGAGAGTTACCATCAGTGGCAAAACTGACATGACTTGGGGAAAATGTTTTAATTACCAATAAAGTCAGAGTATGAGACATAAACCCAAATCTTAAAAGCGCGTTCCCGCCTCTCCATCCCCACCCCCATTCTTCTGGGACTTCACTAACAGTTTTCCCTACCTCCTCCCTGCCAGTGATGCAGGGAGATGGGAAATGGGGGTTGCTGTCAATTCATCACGCGTTGTCTCTGCTACTCCTTCCTCCTGAGGGAAAAGGACTCCTCTCACTCTATCCCTGCTCCAGTGTGGGATCCCTCCCATGGGAGACTGCTCCACAAATGTCTCCAAGGTAAGTCCTGCCCACAGACTGCAGTTCTTCACAAACTGCTCACACACTGCTCCACTGTGGGTCCGCTGTGGGATTACAAGTCCTGTCAGCAAACCTACTCCAGCATGGGCTCCTCTTTCCATGGGTCCATAGATCGTGCAAGGAGTTTACTCCAACATGGGTTTCCCACAGGGTCACAGACTCCTTTGGACATCTACCTGCTCTGGCATGGGGTCCTCCTGAGACTGCAGTGGATCTCTGCTCCATGGGTTGCAGGGGCAGAGCTGCCTCGTCATGGTCTGTACCACAGACACAGGGCAATCTTTGGTCCAGCACCTGGAGCACCTCCTCTACCTCCTTCTGACTTGGCCTTGGTGTCTGCAGAGCTGTTTCTCTCACATGTTCTTGCTTCTTTCTCCACCTACAATTGTTGTGGAAATTGAAATGCTGGAACTTTTTTTGTAAATCTGTTGTCCCTGAGGTGCTACCCCCATCCCTGATGGGCTCAGCCTTAGATAGAGGTGGGTCCATCTTGGAACCAGCCGGCATTGTTTCTATTGAACATGGGGGAAGCTTCTGGCAGTTTCTTAGAGAAGCCATTCCTGTAGTCCCACGTGGTACCAAAATCTTTTCATGCAAACCCAATACCTTTATTAGCCAAATGAAAAAAGGATTGTGTTTGACTAATTCACAGAAAAATTAAAAAAAAATTTCAAAATGGCCCAGCTAGGTTGCATTTTTCAGACTTCTTATTTTGATTAAAAGATTCTCATGTCACAATAAAACTTTTACATTCTGACTAGTTATGTAAAAAATTTTAAAATTACCTTATAAAATTTTCACATCTAGAAAAATGAAATATTTGCAATGAATTCTCCTATTTCTTTTTATTTTCATTTTGACCTGTAAGAGAAAAAACTTTTCTGAAGTCTCAAAATTTCTGAGAGACCTAACTTACAGTGAGGTCTTCTCTAAATTTTTTAAACTGACTTTTAAAATATTTTCATATTCATAACATGAATATTAATTTTAATTTTCCTTGTAAATTTTTGTTACTGCTATGTAAAGCACCCTCTCTATTTCTTTGTTGTGACTTAAAGGAACACTAATAACAACAAAAGTAAAATACATTGAAAATATTACACAGTTTTGGTTAGTATTTAAAAATACAGAACTCAAAATCACTAGGAAGATTAAGTTTATTCTGTATATTGTATACTGAAATAGTCTAAATTAATGATACATATAAGTCTGGAATACAGTTTTGAGGAATCAAAGTACTAATACCTTTTTAAGTATATAAAAATAAAAAAATGTAGTAGAAACAGCCTAATTTAACAAAATAGATCCATGCATAATTTAGTTTTTCATGAATAAAAATAAGATACATTCCACAAGGCTCTGGTGCCCTCCTAAGAAAACAGCAGCCAAAAGAAATCACATTTGAAAAAATAATATTTTGGTTCAACATACTTGCCTGTTTGTTGGCTGTTCATTGTACATATCTGTTAGTGTACCATTTTATTTCAATGGCCTATACAAAGATATAATAGACAGGTAATGTTTTTCCCTCCCAGATTTCTTTCTGTATCCTCAGTGGCACCCAGTCAGCCTCCTGCAGAAAAGCTCCCATTCATGCTGTTCTCTGCCATCAGAGTCCTTGGGAACACAGAGCCTCAGAGGCTTGAGTTTTTATCTGGCAGCTGCTGAAGCACAGAAGGTGCTGCTGAAGCACCTTCCCTAGCATTTGGTATATAGAAATTTACAGGAATTTGAAAAAATTCCCAGCATAACACAACTTATATAAATACTTTGGAAACTTTCAGAACCAATTTCAATCCGAGAGAATGACTGTTCTCTCTTGCCTCTGTATATGGTCTTTAATAGTACTATTCTAAAACTATTGGGTGACTATTTTCTGAAGAAGCTGAAAAATATATCCATACTAGTTGAAACCAGTGATTGAATCTGAAGAACTTGGAAGGCTTAAAACAATTATGCAGTTTTGATAAGAAAGGGATAAACTTTTAATACTACCAGTGAAAGCGTAAATAAATACTGAGGCAATTTAAAGGAAATAGTCTTTTAAAACATCCCACAAGAGCAACAAGACATATTTTGGGGGAAGATGGAGAATGATTCTGACCTTTCTCGGCTAAGAGGCTCATTTTAGAGCAAGATTTGCTTGTCCTGCAATGAATACAGAGTAATTCTTCAAAATACTAGTACTAGAATCCAGGATATTCCGGACTCCAGTATCCACCTCTGCCATGGGATCTATAGGATCCTGTTTGTCTAAGTGCAAACTGAACTCTGTCCTAAGCTGCCTGCCTGTGAAAAACAGCGTCCAGCCTCTGTTGACCTGCTGTTGTCAGAGTTATATGTATTCTACAAAATGTATTCTTTTTCCTTCTGACAAATATTTTTTGTGTTTCAGTCTGTAGTATTTCAAACATTGCTGTTTGTCTAGATAATATCTAGTTCCTTGTATTTCAGGAACAAAACTAGTAGCAGTAATAATAATAATAACAACAACAATAACAACAAAAAAAAGACATTCTGCTTATTCAAGTAAAAGACTATCCCCAACACAATATGTAGAATTCCAGGATGTGAAAAACAAAACTGTGATAAATTTTTCACAACTTAATACTTAATCTGTTACAAAATTAATCACATATTTGATTATCCAAAAGAACAAAGATATCCTGTCGTGTATTTTGAGAGAAAAATAAAAGGTAATTAAGACAACATCTCATGTAATCTTTACTTGGTAAATTTCTGATTATTAATCTGTGAAAGGCCATTACTGTTAATGAAAATGTGCCATGTAGTACAATGTAGCTATGGGTAACTTTAAGCTAAATGAAAGCACAGATATCTAATTATTGTTTGGAGAAAAAACGATAAATAAAGATGAAGCTTGGAAATTGTCCAGGCTTTAAGATACCAAAATAGTGTATTATCACTGGTCATTATGGCAGCTGAGAAGAACAATAAGAAATATTATTAATATTATTAATATTAGCTGCAGAAGAAAGCAAAATTTAGACTTTTATTCATTCAGAATACTGCATAGTTTTGACTAGGCTTACATCTACTCTGATTTGGCTGATTGCTGTAATCCTCAATCTTATTCAGAATTTATTTTCCACATTTGCCCTTTTACCCTTTCTCATTGCTCTAATTTCCCTTCATTTCCTTTTTCCTTTTCTTTCAGTCTAGCTTCAATGAACTGTGAATATCGTTCACCCTATTAAAAATGTGAACTAAAACAAGTTGCTACTCATGGGATAGTTTATTGTGTCGGCTTTTCTCTTCTGCCTTCCTGTGTTTCAATTGTTTTAGCTCAGAGCCCTTTCAGACAAAAATCCATGTATTTCCCTAAGCAAAGGACCTAACATATTTGGGCTCCATGCTATGTTGATCTTTGGTTATAACACTAAAAAGCATGATTAGCATCCACAATAAAACTTGCTGTCAGCTTGAATTAATTACACTGCAGTCTGTGTTTGATATAAGCACACTTTATATGTCCATAGGAATTAAATTAACCTTCAAGACTAGACTATCACATAGGTACTACAAATCTGCCGTGTTAGTTACTACAAATTACTTATCTCAAAACTAACGTTTATGGTCTCATACACATAACACAAAGCAAGAATTTTTTATTCCATTCTAAGAGCTGTCTGTGTATGTACATATACGAAAATGATACCTATATTTCAAAGAATGACTTCAGTACCAACTGAAATTACATTCTGAATTTACATAATTTACATTCTGAAGAGCTTTCCATTGCAAAAGTTAACTTAATATCTGCCAGACATTATTCTGAGCATGCGTTTTGTGTTACAGAACATAGGCAAGTAACTAAGTAGGTTAGATACAAATTAAATCTGTTTAGAGTCCACCATCCAGCAATTCACTAAGTGTATGAACATAATCTCACTGAAATGTGTATGACTTTCATCAAAGATTTTCAGTTGATGCGATGCTGTGAATAATGAGATGTTTCTGGGTTATATATGTTCCATTAGAAAATGATATAAAGACATCATCTACATGTTAGATGCAGACTGAAAGAGCATGTTATTTGGGACATAATAAAAACAACCAGTAGGTCATGTCTGTTCTGCATTTCTTTATCATTAAGCATGGGAAATAAAAGAAATTCCCATGTAATGTGAGTGTTTCAATGGTCACCATCCCAGTAACGGCTGAGCATAGAATTCGTGTATAGATTTAGGCTGTAAATAATATGTAGGCATATTATTGTATGGCTTAACAAGAACAGTGTTTGAGCAACTATGAGCTATTCTCTGGGAACACCTGTAAGAGGAGTAGAATACAGAGAGAACAGGATGGGAAATTTGTGTTTCTTTACAGATTCTTTGGAGAGGCTTCCCCTGGGATCTAAGGCATATATTAATTCAATTTAGTATTATATGATTATTGGTGGAAGTAAAATAATGATTTATTAAATTTAGGCCGAACTATAACGGAAATCCTATATGCATTGTATGCATATTAAAACCAAGTCAGTGAGTACATTTTACCACTAAAATTAATCCCAAAAAATTTCAGGGAACAGTTGTTAGACTACTATTTTAGTGTCATCATTTGAGTCAGTTTCTGAAACTAGAGATTGTCCTTGATCTCTTTCCAAAAGCAACCAGTCCTTTAACCCTCCCAAAGGTAAAACTCCCCAAACTCCCCTGTCAAAATGAAAGTATATTAAATGTCTTTTTTTCTTGTTCCTGTGAGAGTGACTGAGCACTGACACGTCAACATGCCTAGGTAGATTTTAGAGTTTCCATCCTTGGAGTTTTCAAGAGCTGTGTAGTCAATGTCCCGGGCACCTGGCTCTAAATGATCCTCTTTCAGTAGGTGAGGTGGACAAGATTACTTCCAGAGGCTGCTTCCAGTGTCTACCATTCTGTGATTAAATGATAAATTACATTTGTTGTTGGAATCACCTTCTTATTTCCTCTGAAAATTCTCAGGCAATTTATACATCGTTCACTGTGCAATGACAAGAAATCCACAGCTGAAGATGGTGAGAAGAAAGGATATGGGGACATACCAGCTGCTGGCAGCCTCTACACTGGAATGAGTACTTACACTTCAGCAAATGTTTTCTTCTACTAGAGACTGGGAAAATTACTGTGTTATTTGAAAGAAGATCTGCTATTTTAGAAAGATGTTAATAACTGTAAATGAGGATGTGACTTCATTCATGTAAACATCTTTAGCATGAGAAAATTTAATTTTTACCAAAGCTTATTCTTCTAATACATTAAACTCTTACAATATTAATCAATGTTATCTTCTGTTATTTATACATAGACTACAGCAAAAATTTTTAGAGTGCAAGAGATTTAACAAAGACAACTTGTGTATATGGTTTCATACAACAGTCAGTCTGACACCTCTTACACATAAGCTGCTGCCGTATTTGACATTTATTGGGTCAAATCTTCACTTTGATATCCAAGAAAAGTAGTTATAAAGAATCCTGGTTTTAAACCTATTTTGCATATGCCAATTTCTAGTTAGAAAGTTCTTTTTTACTAAATCAAAGCTTCTTTACTTGCATGATGAAAATTACCCCTCTAAGTAGCACATCTCTGCCAGATTTCAGCTTCCTAGCCCCAGCTACTTCTGTGCTAGATGTTTGTAAAAGTGTTAGTAAAATATATCATATTGAAGTGTTTAATTCAATAATTGTAATTTCATTCAGTCTGAACTGCTTCAACTCCCCCTTCTCATGTCCACAAAATTTTCCTTGAACAGATACCAGGTCTTGATACTTGAATAGGAGACATAACGTACTGGGTCTGGCTGAGATGGAGTTCATTTCCCCATAGCAGCCCTCATAGTGCTATGTTAGCTAGAAAAGTGTTGATAACACACCTGTGTTTTGACTACTGCTGAGCAGTGCTCCTACAGTGTCTGCACTGTCTCTCAACATTTTCTCCCCTCCCCTACCATTGAGGACAAGATCTCAGGAGGAGACACAAGGATGCCAGCTGACCCAGCCTGGTTGAGGGAATGTTCCATAGCATGTGACATTAGCTCAGATATGAGAGCTGGGATGGGGAAGATGAAGGTGAGGCATTCATTTTTTACAATTGTTGTGGTTTTGAGGAAAATTGTTGTGTTTTGAGGAAAACTTTTTTCCATTTTTGTTTGCAGGCGGGGGGTGTGTCTGCCCGGTCCCGTGGCGGCCCTGGAGCCTCCAGCCTGCCACGGTGCCTTGGGCCAGACCTCCCCCGCCCCCTCGCCCCCGCCTGCCACGGCTCCACAGGTGTCCTGGTTGTGGTGGGCTCTGGGCGCTGGGGGGGATGTGGCTCTGGGCCCAGTACCTGAGTACCTGTCCCAGGCAGCATGAGCCTGCGGGGTGCCTGCGCCTGGTGCTCCCTTGTGGCCGGGGCGGTCAGGGGGTCCCGGTGAGGGGCTGGGGGGGAACGGGCGCCGTGTTTGGCTGGGTCGCGTGGTGGAGTTGGGGAAGGTTTTCCCGTGGCTCAGGACCGGAAGTAGGTGGGGGGCAAAGATGAACCAATGAGAATACAAGGATTTCTGGATTAAAAGACAGTGAGAGGCAGACGCTGCGGCTTTGGGGGACGCGTGGCGGTGCGAAGAGGAGCTGCGCCCCTTCGGATCCTGACGATGCCATCTTTGAACACGTGCCAGCGAGACCAGGACCTGTTTTCTCTAACACTCTCCAGCCTCGGC
>WEIV01008960.1:20789-36411 GCA_013390005.1 Calyptomena viridis | reverse complement strand
AATCCTGGACCCCTATATAAACCCATGCAAACAGGAAGTCGGGGTCAGACCCTGTCCTGGACCCTCCTGGGTTTGACCTCCTCTGGAGCCTCATGGCAACAGAGGATCAATAAACCATGTATGTTCACCACGAGGGTCTCCATGCAATCCTTTACCCTTCGATGATGCTTTCCTGGATGGACCGAGCTAGCGAAAGACTAAGAACAAATCCAGGCATTGCATCAGTTGTTAATAAAATCCTTTCTATCCTTATACTCAAAGTTTCAAACAATTTGATATTGGATTCACTTTTAATTTGTTTCAACTGTCTCCCCCCCTCAAGCGGAGACAACAATGCTTGCCTTCTGAGCAGCCACTGTGCATCCTGAAGACCAGCTTCCCAGGAAGTGGCTGGACACTGCTTGCTAATGGGAAGTAGAGAATAAACTTTTTATTTTTCTCTGGACTTGTGCACATGCAAATTTTCACTTTTGCTTTAGTAAACCGCCTTATACCAATCTGAGTCATTTTCTGTCTTATTCTCTCTCCCCTGTCCAGCTGCAAAGGGCAGATAGAGAAGCTTGGTGGACACCTGGCATACAGCCAAGGTCAACCCATCTCACATAATAAGAAAGGATTAGTGGAAGAAATGTCTTTACTTTGCCACAAATATTTTCACTGAAAATATCTGAGAATAAAATAAATGCAAAGTTCATGGTGTCTCCTTTTCCAAAATGAGGACTTGGTACTATAGCCACCTTTTCCTCCAGATGGAAGTACAACACAGACTCTTCAGAAGCATCTCAGCTCATTCATAAGTACAAATAAAAAGTTTTGAGGGGCACACCGGTTATCTTCGTTCTTTCCCAATGCATACAGCTTCTCAGAGGTCCTGCTCTGCTTGGAAAACTGATGGGATCTGGCAGGAAATGTACTGAAGCAGTGATGTAGGATGGATCTAAGTGAGTACTGTGGTCTGTACAGGATCTGGTATTACTGAGGCATGCAGTAACGTCTTCTCATTTCTTGAGAGAGAGGGAAGCAAAGGCAGTAGTAGGAGAAGATAACTCACTGCACTCTGAGTCTCATCTGGAGGAACGTGGCACAGGGATCATCTGTTTGACTTAGACTGAGACCTTGAAAAGTCTACTAATGTAAGCATAGGACACATTTTGTGTGCAGAAGTGCTATGATGACTCTTATTTCATCCTCCAAACCGCATCCTAATTCAGGTTATATTTATTGGTTTGGTTTGGTTTTCTTTTGTTTCAAGAACTCTCTGGTCTAAAGGACTTGAAAAAGACTAGTCAGTGTGCTCCAGTATTTGAATTTCAACATATAGTGTATTTTGCACTAGAATAAGCTATAACGTGAGAAACACTAGTTGATGTCCAGAAAATAATGAAAAAACCACACTCTATCTTCTGAAATCTCACTGATAATTAAGCTTGGGGACTGTTGTATGCCTTTTTCGCCATGTTAAGAGCAGCTGTCAAATCGAGGTTTAGTGAAATATATAAAGTGAATGCACATTCCTTATTCCATATTGTTTATTTTGTCAAGTTGCTGGATTGGATAAACTTTTGTCATCATTTTATCATTTTCCTCCTTCAGAGTATGTTGGTATTTATGAAAATATTTGTCACTGTCATGAGTCAAACTTAGTCATAGCCTCATGGGCAAAATAAAACTGCCTTATATGTTAATTGTACATTTATGTAAATGTTTGGAACTAATAAAGATTTTTACAGTGTTTGTGGCTGTCCATACATGTGCATGCACATAAATACACATATATAACTCATGAGGCTGAGTTATTCAGCTTTCTGTCCACATAGGCTTGAAAGGAAGGTAAGTCCATGAGGTGTCCTAAAGAGACTCTTTTTTAAATGTTTAGACAACACTCTCAGGCATGTGGTGTGATTCTTAGGAAGTCCTACACAGGGCCAGGAGTTTGACTCAATGATCCTAATGAGTCCCTTCCAATTCAGCACATTATATGATTTTATGATTTGTCTTATGACTGTATCTTACATTTTGTATGTCAGATATTTTGAAGTGAGTTATTTTTGAAGGTATGTTAGGGTTGTGTTAAAATCTACAGGATATGTAAGAAAGACATAGTAATACGTATTTATACTTCATTTCCCATATTGTCCTGTTTGTGGTAATTGTTTAATGCATTTATAATAGTGAATCCTTTGGTCACAGTTCTTCATGCTGCTCATTCCTTCCAAAAATCTAGACCTATTTGTTAGGCTGACTAAAAATAAAATCTTTACTATGGAAAGATCTAGGATACAGGAAGGCAGAGGACCTTTTGCACCATTTTTGTGTTACATAAAGTAATTTTGTATGAGCTCTGGATAGCTATAGATTGCCCATATTTACTGTTAAATATATGTGGCCTATTAATTTTTTAAAAATATTCATTAAAAGTCAATGAAAACTCCTTGACTATAACTGAATAAAACCCCAGGAAAATAGAGGCATGTATAATTAAACATAAAGAAGTACAAATTATAAGATTTTTACTTTAGATTCCTTAGAAGATAAAACACCATAAATCCAACAAAAAGAAATGTTCATTTGTAGATAAAATAGATTTGCATGGAGATACTGGCAAAGTTTCTGCAAGCAAATAGCAAAAATGAAATGTTCTTTCTTCCTTCAGACTTTACATCTGGGATAACTACTTATTTTTTGTTTTAGAAATCTTCACTCAAGATTCAACTCCATTCTGAAATGGAAAAAATCCAAGACAGGTTAAACTGGGAATTCTTATATAAAGTATCTTCTTAAATTAAAAATAGTAGAGTTAGGAGCATTCTGACTTATCAATAGTAGGATCAGTGTCACATCCAGAGTAATTTAAAATGTGTTTTTGAACTGTAGCTCTGGCCATGAAGTTCCACTCCCTCTTTTCAACTGCCTAAGGTTTGATTTCTAAGGTGTTGTAACTGGGAAGCCGCTCTAAGTTTCTTGAAAGTAACAAATTTGGAAAGGAATTAGACTGATCTCACCCACCCTTTGCTTACTCAAAGTACATTTTGAACAATAGTATAGTTATCTAGGCCATCTTTATTGCTCTGAGGCAGCAGAATAGGGGACTTCTTCAAGAACCCTCTTAGTCCAAGAAAATCCTCTTAGTTATATAGTTATGGATGGGATGAATTAATTATGTCATCACAGTGCTCATTTCTACACATTGACTGTAAGAGAACCTTAAACAATGAACCTGAACTAGCTACACTATTATGATCTCACATTAAGTGAGAGGAATCTTTGCTTGTTTAGAAAATTCCATTTTTTGTTTGAGACACTTCCTCAGCAAGAGATCAAAACTCTTCCTCTGAACAGATGAATTCTGACTGTGGTATCAAGAGTTGTTTTCTACCTTACTTTAATATGTTTGTTAGTTTTTTCATTCAAGACTTACAAAATGTAAACTTAGTGTACTCTCTTCAGGTCTCCATCATATCCACTTTTGCTTAAATTTGTACTACATAATTTTCACAAATGTGTCATGTTTCTTTCTTTGACATGTTTTTGTTTGTCTGGGTTTTTTTTCTGACAGTTTATATTTTCTCGACTGTTTCTTTTAATAAATTTTATGTCTTTCCCAACCTTTTATATCCCAACCTTCATGGTTCCTCTCATTTTTAGGAGAGTTTTCTCTATTGATTACAGGACTCTCAAAATCATTCCTTTTTTTGGCATCATCACTTTTAGTTCAGCACAAATTTTTTCTCCCTGTATCCATTTCAAGAATGTAATTTACATTGTCAATGGAGATTACAGGTAGGATTTTCAAGCTTGCCAAGGCTTGTTCTGTCTTTTCTTCCACTAGAGACAATGATGAACTCTCCCTTGCTTCAGAGGAACAGTGATAAGCTAAAGGCTTTCATTTTGCGAAAAGCAATCCCTTTTTTCTTCTTTTTTTCTCTCTTACTCTTCCAGGATATTTTAGAAAAGATGTCATCCAAAACATCTTTTATCCTTTGAAACTGGAGGACTTAGATAACAGATTCTTATTTGTTCTTATTTTCTTCTTCTGTGATAGCCAAAGAGGCAAAGCCATTTTGGCTGTAGAAAAAATGTACTGAACCTGGGTTACGCAGTTATTTGGACTGGGTTGACAGCTGTTTTACCTCACTGAATAGCAAATCTAGACCAGAGATTCATTTTGGTCTGTGTCAACTAATTTTTTTAGTTTTTATTTCTTCCATCTGTGGGGAAAAATGATTATATTGTGAAATTTAGGATGTAGCTAGTGTAGGTTAGCATAAATTCATTACAGCATTGCCTGTTTTCACAATTTTAGAGTTTGAATTAGAGAGATTGGAATGACATAATGTATTCCCATCTATTTATATAGCTCTTCAATGAGTGTTATTAGTAGTGGTCTAATAGGCATTGTAGTAGTGGCAGCTTTGTTTGAACATAAGTAAGTAAAATAAGTAAGTAAACAAATAAGGAGTTGCAAGGATTTCCAACAGAATTAGGCAATGATTATTTTTCCAATGACATAAATATGGGATGAAATAAACCAGAATGTTATTGATAAGCAAATATTGATAAACAATGTCAATAAAAAGGGAGCTTAAAAAGTCTTGGACTAGGTCTTCTTCCGTCACACATTTTAATTAACTTCAAATTAATTAAACTATGCCAATTTAAAGCCCTGCTTCTTGGATTGCAATAGGCTTGGTACTTTTTGTTTTGTCATTGTGGTGTGAATGGGAACAACAACAGTTGTGATGGGAAGCAAGGAAAGAATTTGAAAAGCTTTAGAATTCAAGATTTGAATAATGAAATGGTCTGGGCTTCAAGAGGAAAACAGTACTCTTGAAAAACATTTTTTTTTAAGGAACATTAGTTTGCTTTGCTTAGAAAAGGCTTATACTTAAACATATTATAATTTCACAGAATTTGGTTGATATCTCTCGTTCCTATTGTTATAACTTTACTACATTAGCAACTGTAAGTATAATTCTAGTAAGGTTTTGATCCCAATCCAAGATGATTGCTATCTGAATGGATCCTCACAGATATCTTGTAGCTTCCTAGCAATTGACGGTGTAGCTCAAAGGGGTTTAATAGTGAACGAGGACAATTACTGATTTAACTTAAGTGTATAGATTTTCACAATGCATTAGAAGTTTCTTTTTTTTGTTTAATTTCAGAGAGCTTCTTAAAATATGCTTTTGTGTGTATTGCTTTACTTGGAAAAATCAGCGGTTTATTTGTAGCTTTTTTTTCGTTGCTCCTACAGAAATTTCCTGGTGAGTTTACCCAGGGCCATATTGTCTAACTGAAAGGAAAAAAAAATCTAAAAAAATATATTCTTGCTAAAAATTTGAGATAACATATATTGAAGGAATAACTAACAATGCACAGGATAAATCAATAACATGAACCAGTCTGTATTGAAGTAGTTTTGTATATTTTCTAAGCCCCAAATGGAAAAAAATTTCTCTGCTATGAAGAGAATAGCTCTGTGAACATGAGAACAGTATATTCTGGTAAATAAAAACTCTGGAAACAATTTGAGAACCCCCAACAATGGTAGATATCAGGTCCCAACATGATTAGCAGGTGTCCTAGTCCTTGTCTGTATGAACAAAAGGATAGTAACAGAAATATCTAAAATAGATTAGAATTATAAAAATTATTGTTGATTCCCATTTTTCATTTCAGTAGTTTCAAAAAATTGTTAATAGATTATAAAGATTCTTCCTCACTCCCACCCTACAAAAAAATCCTGAACAACCGAAACTAATCTGAAAATGACCTGTTTGCATAGTCAGCACGTGCAAACACTCATACATTCTGACCTGTACTTTGAATTACTTAGCTTATCCGAACATAAAGCCGTATGACCAACTAAATGCCTGCACGAGTATTTCAGATTTGTGACAGAAGATAATTCCTTAAGCTTTCACAAAACCATCATTCATGGAAGACTAGATTTAAGATTGAAAATTAAATCTAAAAATGGGGACAGAATGAAACAGGTTTTTAAGTACAAAGAAAAATTAAAGCATTTTATTCAGAGATCTGATGAATTTTGTGCTATGTAATAACTTCATATCAGGACTGTATAAGTTTTATGAAAGATGTGTCATAGAACAAACAGAAGTTGAGGACTTGATATAGTAAGGTTCCTTATCCTTTTGCATGGAAGATAGGCTGGTTTCTGTTTACAATATTTGAAATTCTACGTCAGGTATTTATTAGGAACGTGCTATTTGCAGGAGAAATATGGCCCATATGGACAGCCAGAGTGCTGTCTTGGCACCCACAGTACTTCTCATAAAAAAAATAAGGCCTGAAACAGAGCAGTAACAATGGTAGCAAAAGGAATTCCACCTGCATAAGAGAAAAAAAATATATATGTATCTCTCCAAATGAGGGGAACAGGTGTGTAGCTGGACACAGCAGCAACCTGGGGGGGCAAGCTGGTGCAGAAGCTGAATATTGTTTACTTCACAATGGCTGGGACAGCTAAGAGGATCTCCTTGTGGATATCATAAATGTCACACAAATACAGTGATTAATTGAAGAACCTGTCCAGCTTGAGGCAGTCTGTGACTGCTGAATTCCTCCAATGTGTCAGCTCATCTAGAAACACCAAATCATGAGTGATAAAGGTGAGTAGGAGGAACAGATTGCTTCTGATGAGTGATGATATGCTTTAGGGGTCATTATTGGAGCTAACCAAATCTCACAATTTCTGTGTAAAAGTGGTTCTCTATTGGAATAAAATAATAGGAAAAAAAAAAGAAATAATTTTGTAGAGAAATAAAACACATTTTAAAATAGTCTAAAAAATTTAAAACAGTTGATACAGGAATGCCTAAATATCTTACTGTCCCTGTTGTCTTTCACTTTCTAGGAAACACCCCAGAGTTCTCTATTGTCAGCTGTGTGACCTTGTTACAAACAAATAGAATAAGGTATATGGCCCTTGAAGCAACACAGTCAAATGGAATTCTGGGGTTCCTGTGAATTCTGGATATATAAATGTAACTGAGGAAATACTGAAGTATAGGCCATACAACCTTCCTTTTCCTTCTTCTTATTAGGTAAATCAGTATAGATTATCCAGAGGCAGCTTTTAGGATGTACTACTTGCTAAGCAAAGTCAATAGTTGGTAAATTTAGTTTCAAGCTAAGCCTGTAGGTCACTTCCACTCTGTAATTTAGATGTGGAATTTAAGTTTTATGATGCTCTATGCAGTGCCCAGGTCAGATTCAATAACCCTAATTGCAGAGTAGGAATAGTACTCTGCTTGGGGGTAATGCCACAGAGTATTTCTCAGCTGCTGTGTTGCCTCGCATGCAGTTGCAGGTACTCTTTTTCTTTCAAACTTCTCTTGCTTTTCTGTTCCATTCTCATAAATAAGATGTGATCAGCACATGTGATGCATTCCTGGCCACTGCCGACTTCCCCACAGCCCAGGCAGCTCCCTGCGACAGCGGCTGCTGGCGTCAGGGGGAGAGCAAACCCGATACTTAATAGTGTGTGTTGCGCTTAAGGAAAAGGGTCTGTTCCTTGGGCAGGTTTAGTCCTGGAAAGTACACGTGTCTTCGGCGGATGAAGGAAGTGGGGAGACTTAACTGGGGTGCTGCCATCCAACTTTATTGGAGTTCTGAGGCAACCATCCCTCAGAGCCCCTCTGCAGTCAGGGAGAGCAAGTCCAGAAAAACGAAGAACAATAGGGTGCATGAACTTTTAACTGGGGGTGGTTACATGGGAATGGACCAATGTGAAACTGGGATGGGGAGGGTTAGGGAAGGATTGACAAGCATGGACAACCAGTAGGAGTAAGGGGAGGAATAGGAAAGGTCACATGCACCTGTGATCTGTCGAGTATTAGAGGATTTCCCAGGAGGGGTGTACTGACTGACAGTGAAAATGCTGGAACAAGAGGTGTGACTTAGGTGATTGATAGTGAAAGGACTGGAAGAAGGGGTGGAGTTGGGGGGGAGTTTAGGGGATTTACATAATAAGGCTGTATACACTTAACAGAATAAACCATTACAGAACAGGGTGGAATAAACCATTACAGAACAGGGTGGAATAAACCATTAGGAAAAGGAAGATAAACTTAAAAACACACCACCACACACATGGAGGAAATTTTCAATTAATCGAGATGGGACACAGGACTGCAATATGCCACTGTGTTTAATAAAATGTAACACATAAAAATTGCACTTCGTTGCAATTGTATGAACTGAGTGTCATACGAGGTATGTTTTTTAACAGGAGGTATGATTTTTAATAAGTTGATTTCTGTCCTCTGGCTTCATTGCCTCAGAGGAGCATCCACGTACTGCTAGCTACTGTAAATGAAGTTAGATTCATTTATCCCTCCCCCACCAAAACACTGTAGCAATATCCCACAGTATTCAGAAGGCCAAATTACATAATCTTTTCTCAAAGTCATTAGTTTTATTACTTTAATAGTATTCATGCGCTTATCATTAAGAAAGTAATGCTTAAAGTCAAA
This sequence comes from Calyptomena viridis, assembly GCA_013390005.1. Lineage (NCBI taxonomy): Eukaryota > Metazoa > Chordata > Aves > Passeriformes > Eurylaimidae > Calyptomena > Calyptomena viridis. The sequence continues at coordinate 27,913 of WEIV01008960.1, read as the reverse complement.
TGGGAAAATATATAAAAATCAGAATTAAAAGCAAAACTATCAAGATTTAATGCATGGCTGATGCCCTTTTTAGAATACATCAAACTAAATTTCCAAGAAAAATAATAAGATTTATAAGATTAATGGATTGTTCGTACTTAAAATCTGCAAGTAAATTAACACTTTTGTATTCTCAGGCACCAAAACAGAAACTCATGACTCATTTTTTTGTGGAACAAAAACATTTGGAGAAGTGCAATCATCTCAAGGAAAATGTCTTAAGTCCCCAGAATATACACTTCTTTTAACTGGGGGTTTGTGTGCGTATATATTTGTGTGCACATGAATACATATATTAAAACTTTTCTCTTTGAGTGGGTTAATTTTCTGCAGCTCTAGTGTTATGTTAAACATAGAAACCTTTGTTTATCAGCCAGATTTGTAGTATGAGGAAGATTACTGTAGGACAGCTTCATGGAATCATATCCTCTGGTGAAGCAGGTTTTCTGCTTCAGATTCTTTCCACACACTCACTTGTCACCTCAACAGCTGTCAAAATGAGTGCTGATGACATGCTAAGTATGCAGTGAGGCTTTCATTCTTGGCGTGCCCATTTGTTCACACAAATGGGAGAAGCTTAAAAGAGATGACTTTTTTCAATCTACACAGCTGAATTTAATCAAATTGTTTAACCTAGTTCTTCCTCTTCCCAAGGTTATGGAAGCCAAGAGGGAAAGAAAAAAAAGACAAATCTTCCTTTAAATTCTTCCTGTCTTTAATGTACACAGTCCTGGTTTTAAATTTTTCCGAGTTTTATACTGCAAGGTGTCTTCTCTTCAGTTTAGGAAGTTTCAGACTTGTCTGGAGTCCTAGAATGAGATCTCAAATCAGCAGTGAATTAAGAATAATAGGCTGGCATCACCAGAGATGTCTAGGCCTTCAATTTGCATGTCAAATAGTTCTATATGGACTTTCTCCATGTTACATGACGTTCACCTCTCACTGTGCTGGAGGTTATCCCAAGGCCTGTGTGACAGTGAGGCTTTACTTTGAACATTTTTAGATGAAGATTTACTGAAGAGAAAAGCTATGGGTGGAGAGAGAACTTTCTCTCCCCCTCATTACTGGCTGATACTGTACACACACCATCTCATGTGACATGGGCTAAGTTGTATGGTCCCCTGATATTCCACACTCCATTGAGTGAGACTTACCCCTGAATTTAAAACAATGTAAGTAGTGTTGACACATGGTTAATTGTAGTCACAGAAAATATACTAGATTAGGCTTTCTGTGATTCTGTTCACTGTAAACAACAATATCAATTTATTTTATGATTCATGACATTCATACCCCTAACATCATATTCTCATCATCAGACAACAGTGATGAAGGTTCATTATGAAAAGACAGTAAATCATCTAATAAATTTTTTTCTTGTTGTTAATTCACAAAAAGAGAAGAATATTTGAATGTCACTGCAATTTTTAGACTATTGACTTTTATTTACCATTTTATTGAAAACGCTTTTTATCATGCAATTGTTTCTCCATACTAATTATGTTAAATGAAGCAACACAAAAACACATTGAGTTGCTTCATAAAAAATTAACATTTCACACATGAAGGTGCTTTTTTTTTTAAATGTATATTGCCAGTTTTTAAACCATCTGGCACATTCATCCACCTAATAGGCTCGATCAGGTTTTAGACCTATTCAGATTTCAAATTTCAAGTTCTGTTAGACTCACCCTTTTCTATAGTCTGCTGTCACAGATTGCACACTTAATAAAACAGATCCTGAGAAGGGAATAACTCTTTGACTTGACTTTGTGGTTTTTTACAACAGGATATAGACATTGTTTCTTTCAACTTGGTCAGGGAAAAAAGAAGAGAAAGAGGTGCTCCAAGTGCTGGAGCAGATTCCCCTGCAGCCCCTGGAGGAGACCACAAGAAAGCAGATAATTCTCTGCAGCACGTGGAGGGGACCGTGCCAGGGCAGATGGATATTACCTTAAGCACTGATGGTCTGTGAATGTCACACAACAGAGGTGGTTTATCCTGAAGGACTGCAGCCCTTGGAGAGGACCCTCAGTGGAGCAGAGGAAAAGCGTGAAGAGGAAGGAATGAAGAGAGGAACTGTTATAAACTGGCTGCAAACCCCATTTCCCATCCTTCTGTGTCACTCCGGATGAGGAGCAGAGGATAGAGGAACTGAAAATGAAGCAATGAAGTTAAGCCTATTTGGCACATGATGGTAACTGGTAAGGGATCTCACTGTCTTTATCTCTGACCACAGGCCTTTCCATCTTATTTTCTCCCTGGTCCAGTTCAGGAGAGGGAGTGAGAGAGCTGCTGGGTGGGTATCTGACTGTTGGTCAATGTAAACCCACCACACGTTAAAATGCTGATGAAACTCTCTTTAATAAGGACCTTTTCTCCCCCCTCCCCCCCAAAAATATGCTGAGTTTTTGATAGGTGAGTAGTTAGTATATTATGGCTGTTGATCTTACATTTAGTCCTATGTAATTTTTATATTGTAGTTCCTATTTGTTACCTATATCTTTCTGTAAAGTGTGGTATTTTACATGCTCTCTGGAGCTGGGTCTTTATGTACTACCTTATTTTGAATTAGGTGTTAAAATAAAATTTTGCTTTTGACCATGACTGAACTTCATACCTTGGACTTTATTAGAAACTGTATATAGCATAGTTATATAAATTTAGTACAAGAAATCTTATTTTTCACCTGAATTTTTTCAGTCACTGTTTACTCTGTTTAAATTAAAAAATCAGAATTCATATCATAGTACCACTGGCTTTTGATGTGATGTTTGCAATAGGCTGTTGATTATTACTCAATTTTTGTCATCTCCATTTTTAATCTGAAAATGTATGTTTTTGCTGTAGGCAGAGGCCAAAAAAAATGCCCATGAATTTTTTTAAAAGCTTCTACACAGATGAAAAGTAGCAGCTGACTACATGAGCACTTCTACTCGTATATAATGAGAGGTAAACCAAGTCTAGTTAAGGCACTTCAATTCATTAATCACAAAAAATCATCAGGCTGTACCTTTAGTTCAGCTTTAGACTTATGAGAAAAAATGTTCAGCAGTAAGTACTATGATCCTCTTACTTCCAACCTTGTTTTAGTATATTCGCTTTTATATTTAATATGTCTTATTAAAAACATAATTTGCAAATCACCCTGTAATACAATACTGTATTGATAACTTGCACATACATTCTGCAAGTACTTTGCTTTCATCAAATTCATAGTGTAAAACTGGCCATAATTTTTGGTAAACCAAATGAATGCAAATGAATAAATACCTGTAATTGGAAAGTCATAAATTCCCTCAATATGAACAAGCTTAAAATATATTTCTACCTAAATAAATAAATAAAGACTAGACTATGCTATAGTTCCAGAGATTATATTTAAATATTTCATTAGCTTTTAACTTCAGACAACATACTTTGGTGCCATGTTGTTTAACACCATGAGAACATAGTACTGCACCTATAGTAACAAAGCCAAATTCAAATGGTTAGAAAGCTACCATCTAAAATAACAATGTGAGAAGCCAAAAATCACAGAATCATAGATTCATAGAATGGTTAGGGTTGGAAGGGACCTTAAAGATCATCTAGTTCCAACCTCCCTGCTATGGGCAGGGACACCTTTCACTATATCAGGTTGCTCTGGGCCCCATCCTTCCCGGCCTTTAACACTTCCAGGGGTGAGGATATATCTGGACAAGACAGTGCTGCTTACAGTCAAAAGAAAGAAACTTCACTCATGATTGAAACAGAATAGATTAATCTGGGCACTCTTTTCACAACTATGTAAATATTCCATAGGGTTTGGAAACGTATGAGAAACATGGTCCAGTTCCTCTGTCTGCATCTAAAACTTGACAAGAGGACAAGGTGTACTGTTCTGTGTGCACATTGTTAAGCTGGATGGTTTAGCAATCTCTTCTCTCTGTCTCTCTCAAAGCTGTTCTTGAGGCAATCTGTAGTAACATATCTCAGGACCATGCCTGAATGGTATAGTATGCATTGCAGATTTATGCTGGTATGGATGTTGACTTTGACTGGCAAAGCCACCTGATGCAGCTCTCTGGAAAACTAGATTCTCTCAGGTAACAACAAATCCCAGTCTGATCAGTGTCTTGTGTCAATGGAGTCATAATTCCAATGTAATCAAATTCTGCTGCTTTTCTTTGAGAGGAGCTCTAGAATTTCAAAGTATTCATGCCTGATTCTACAGGTATTTTGTTCCTACTGTTCCTAGGGAGTGTGGCCAGTTGTGCAATGGATTTTGCTGAAAAGAATTTAAAGATCTGCTCAATGTCTTTATTTTTTACTACCTTCAAGTTCTTTTAGGCCTATCAACAGATGAAATTTCTGTCTTACACAGAAAATGTGGCCAAATAATATTTACTTACCAAATCTAAACTGTTGTAGCCTTTTCTATTATACTTTGAGTGGCAGTCAGATGGAGGAATGTTATCTCTCATGAAATCCATATCTGTTAAAATAGAAGAGGATAATTTTTAAGGTTGATGCTTAAAACAAAGCATCATGCTCTTTGATCTCATAACTGTCTGATAGGTAGAAAATGTTGTTTGGGTTTTTTTCCTGAAACATTGAACTTCCTGAACTACCAGGTTGCTTTTGAATTTTGAAAAGCGAATAATCATTGCAAGTTCTCCATGCTTCTGAATTCTCCGCTTGCAAAGCAGTTGTCAGGGAGCAGTCATCTCAGAGTTATAGATCTTAAAAATCCCTGTTCTCCTGCAATTCACTGGGCAATTTGAAAGGAATACTAGGCAAAGTGTTATTGGATACTTGTTGTGCATTTTGGCAAGCATTAGTTGAAAAAGATGTTTATATACAACATTTTTATTTCTGAAATATGCTTCGTTTAAAACTAGTTTGGTTTATTGCCCTTGCTACTCCTATTGGAAAGCTATGACAGAGTATTCTGGCTCTAATGATTACAACTTCTAATTTCTAATCCAAATGCATTTATGGCCCATCTAAATATATTTTTATTAGGTCAACATTGTTGTTTATTTTAAATAGCTTTTCTTTTTCCATTGAGTTTATGCCTAACCACTCCATCTATTTTTGCAGAGCAATCTTATCACATCTCAGTTCATTTTAATAAATTAAACCAGACAAGACCTTTTTGTCTTATTTCATATGGCTTGGGGAACTTTGGGGACCTCATCACACACATCTTAAAACTGCATGTGTTATTTGATGGATGTGACGTACTGTTTTCAACAATCACCCAGGTGCACCACATTGTTTCTTCTCTTCAAGCTGTTGGGAGCAGAACTTACTTTTGTCTCTTAAGTGTATCAGATTTCTTTAGTGTTGTACATTGCCATGTTACCCAGTTAATACTGTACCATGCTGTGATTTCTTACTATTACATTTCTAATAAATTTTATCAGCTATTCTTTACTTTTTGTGTCTGCATGAAAGGTAGTGTAATGAAAATATTAAACAAAATCTGTACCATGACTAATCCTTGACTAACTCTTTTAGTAGTTGATTCCAACTCGATTATTTCCTTCTCAGGTCTGTCAGTTGACAGATATTTTTCAGTCAGTTTACTATTTACCACACAATACCAGCTCTCATATTCTCCCACTTGTTAATTCCCATAGGTAATCTATCAGATGGTTCGCCATATGTTTGATATATTAACTATACTGCTATTTCCCCACTTTGTTGTGTTTTAGACTATAGATATGAAGTTAATCTGATTCAATTATTTTTGATAGCTTATTTTGGATTTTATCACATTTCCACCATTGACCTTGCCTTACTACGCTAAATAAATGCATTCTTTACTTTAAAATAACTTGGGTTTAACCTGTAATTTATACAGTCATTACCTTCAGATAAGAATGGATTTATGTAGAGTAGGGAACTCTACAGGGCCTATGGGAGATTATGCTCCAATTCTTTTTCTGTCAGAATAAAAACTTGAACTATGTTTTATTAACTCTTAAATCTGTTCATTTCTTACATAGGCAGTGATATTAAATCTTGTATTTCCCTCCTTCTGAATCTTCTGTCTTTCATACTGAAATAGTCACTGGAGTACAGAATGAGAAAGTGAATGAGTTCAGTCTGATGCTTGTTGAAAAGAGGAGCATCTAGCCTCTATTCCTAAACATAATGAATATTCAATTATTTACACAAGACAGAAGAGACTAGACATGAGAGATTAAGGAGACTTTCTCCCCTTGTTTCCCATTGAGTTTTTAGCCTGAGAAGTGAGAGCTGGAGTTTGAACACTAGAGCAAGATAAAATAATTGAATTGGAGTGCTCTTACTAGTAAGCAATTGATAAAAAAGAAGTGTAAAATAACTTTTCATTCTCTTCTGGCTGCTTTGTGAGTATGGCCTTATATTTTTCTCCAAATTTCTCAGAAAACCTGAAAAGAAACATAGTGTTGTGTATCTGAAAGGGTTGACTGTTTCACTTCATTTATATTTGTTTAATTGTGGAAGGAAATGCCAGTGAAGTGAAGGTTCATTTCTTTTGGCAAAAGATTTAGAGATAAAAATGATTTATTTCCCACAATTAAGAGTAAAGGGAAATGTTGTATTTTGGCTTATTTGTCTGTTGAAATGAAAAATCCTTTTATATGTGGCTACGAACAACTGATTTATGTTTCTTTATCTAGCTTCTTGGTTTTCATAGGAATACCTAACGAATTGGATTAAATCCTATATCCTAAATATCTAGGAAAATACACAAAGAGTGTTTCAATATATATATAGCCATATCTGTCAGAAACTGTATGCACCTATGGATTTATATATATTACTTGCACTATTTTCACTTGCAAGTCTTACATTTTAGTCATCATTATCTTTTTAAAATCTGGGATCATGAGCAAGGACATTTTAAAGACAAAATCTAGTTGTATTGTTGAATACAATTTAATGAACTAAGCTTTAAATATGACTTTATTTCCAGAATTAAAAACAAAATATATGCTTCCAAAAATAGTTAGAGAACAGTTTGCTCTTTTTTGTATAGTACAGGTACATTTCAAGTACAGTTTGTCTATTTATTAACAATAATATTAGGATGTAAAAAAAATCTTTAC
>WEIV01008960.1:0-14472 GCA_013390005.1 Calyptomena viridis | reverse complement strand
TATTTAATAATATATAATAATATTTAATTAATATTTTGGTTGGTATTCTTCCTTTTTTAGATTCTTTTCTAGTTTTAACAATTAATATATGAACTTAGTAATTTTGTGAGGCATGTTTTGAGACTCTTCTCTTTCCTATCTTTTTTTAGAAGGAAAACTATAATTAAATTTTCTGATTTGAGTCTCTTGTTTGTGTTGTGCTATTTAACTAATGAGAACTAGTTAAATGTAGTTTATTCTGCTGATTGAAGAAAAATTGTTGAAATCTGCAGTAGTTTCTAGATTTTGCTGAGGATTTTTCCCCATGCTGTTGAATATTTTTCATTTGTAAAAGATGGCTTTACTTCTGAAATTATTTAAGAAATAATAAGATTTGTTACTTGAAGGAATAATTGTACAGCTTAGTAAAGCTTTTAATTTTTTTTTTTTAATGGCGTGTTATTTTAGCCAGTGAGGTAGAATTTTGCTTCATTAAGTGCTGTTCACTGTGTAAGTGATGGGAAATTGAAGGTGTAGTTCTTACTTGTCACTCATCATTTATTGAGGAAAACAAATCATCTTGTCAAAGGATATAGTTAATGGAAAAAGTACACTCAGGCACCATTATGAACAGATAAAAAAATTATACAGTAAGTACAAAATGGAAGACTGTGAGGTTAACTGGAGCTCAGCATTTAGTCTGCTTCTTCAGGTACAGAATTTGTCATGAAATTACCAGTAGCATGCACTCTCAGGCTTCTTAATGATGGGGTTAGAGCAGTATTACAGCCTCCAAATAGACAGCTGTTTGATCTTGGGCTGGCATATGTAGGACCAGGAAGGGAGTTACAGAGACAAGCTGGTACTTGCAAAAGAAAGGGTGAAAGCCCTTTGGCCTGATCTGCCTTGAGATAAATATGTTCTTGAGGTCTTTCCATATGAGAAATGAAGTGGTTCATATGTGTCCTTGATGACAGTCTGCCCACACTGGGGTCTCTAGGTCAACATCATAAAGAAAGATTGAGAAGACATTGCTTATAGCTCACCTATATGTAGGTATAGCCTGCTTGACCTCTGCTCCATCCATTGCATACTACCTGTCAGCAGTTCAAACCAGACAGCGCACTCCTGTCACTAGAGGAAAACAACAACTGTCCAGTAACCCACATGTAGTTTTACTGAAAAGTGTGACTACTGGTAACCCACACTTATACAATAGAGTCCTGATACAATAGAACATCCTGTACACAACCATTAGTAAATCTTCTTGCAAGAGGCAACTTATTCTCTGTCACCAAGGAGATGACTTCTGACTGTACTATTGAAACCAGAAGTCAATTTATCTATTCAATATATCTGTATTCTATATTTCACTTCTTTTCTGGCAATCTGTATTCTTAGCTAGTCTCTCCTGCATTATAGGGCAAATCAGTCTATTTCAGTGGTTTTGGTTTTATTGTTTCATAATTTTAGAAGTTACAATATAAAAGATCCAGTCATGCAGATGCATGTGGGAGTAAACTAATTTTCCACATGTCATTTCATTTAACTGCATGTAAAAGGGAAAATTAGCTCCCATAAAGCCCTGTGTGCCTGTTCATGTTTGCAGGATCAGGCCCTGAGCAACTTGACAGTTTTCTACAATTGCTTTACTATTAACTATCTATTTAGTGCACTTAGAGCTGTAAGTCTTGTTTAACATTAAGTCTTGCACGGAAAAGATCTTGGGCAAGATTCCATTTTCAGTCATATTCCTTCTAAATGGTAGAAACTTTATGGTAATAGGAACTTTTCTCAGCTATTTCAATTTACTTACCTATACTTGTATGCCTATGTGTACATGTCAGATATTATATTAAGAGTTTTATGGGAAGTATTTCAAAGAGTTAAAAACTAAGTGGGGTTTATGTAATTTTGAAACAGATTTAGAAGGAGATATATCTGCTGTAGAAGAGAGAACCAAAACTCCCTCCAGCTTTGGAGAAGCAGATGAAGTTGGCTCTGCAAACATTCCAGTACTGCTTTTTCCTGACCCCTGAGGGGAATAGTTGGGGTGCTTCAAAGAGTTCCTGTCAGTAACTTGACAGTGTAGGACCTGAATTCTCTGCTGTAATAGGCTAACAATAAAAATCTGTTAGTTCCAAGCTTAGAAAGAGTATTTTAGGCTGCACCTTAGATATAACCTTATTATGCCATCATTAGAATAAACTAGATCAGTCTGAAAATTATTTTAAAAGTAAATGTTATCTTTACACAAAAATAAAACAAACCAAAAAACATAATTTATAGGAAAGCCTTTCAACGAGACACAGTAAATTCCGGCATTTGGACTTCAGAATGGTTAAAAGAGGCATTAAGAAGCACTAAGCCTTGAAACTATTAGACTGTTTATTTTCCAAATTTTTATTTGTTCTGAGGCTTGGATCAGGTGACTCAAATGCTTCTTCCTCAAACGGCTAAGAAAATATTCAGTAATATCACACAGACAAGTGAATCTGGAGCTTCCATGTGTTTATAAATGAAAGGACATATGCTGAGCTCAGTGCAACTACAACATTTACACCAGCTAAGAATTTTCCTCAAACTGCGCAAGAGGAAATTAGATTTGAACAAGGTTATGATGAGAGTATTCATTTTCCTGCATGGCTCATTGCATTCTAACACATTAACTAAGAATACAAAGTAGTATAATATTCTTGAAATGACTGTAGCAATCAATATTTTTACACTTGTCTGGGAACAAATAATGCAAAGTGAAGCAGAAAGTGAGTGAGAGCTATTATGTCAATTCATTCACCTACTAATGTATGGATGTGTGGATTGCTTGCAGCTATGCTTTTATGACAGCATAAGAATTTACAATAGATTCTCAGAGCTGTCACAAGCTATTCACAACAAAAATACTCAATTTAATTTTTTTAATACATCGTTAGTATTATCAAAAGAATCTTGCTTGAAAAAAACACATTAAATTACTAAAAAGTACATTATTTTCATTCACCACACGTGAGTATGGGCTATTTCCCTTATACTCTTTTAAAGTTAATCTGTAAATTGAATCTAAGGAATCTAATTCTAGATCACATCTCTCAGAAATCACTGTATTAAAGGTACTGACCAGAGAGATCAAGACAAAATTTTTCTTCTTATTTTATTTGAACTTTCCAGGACTCTATTACACTAAGTGCTACAGAAAGATAATGGGAAACCATGGTCACTGACCCAAGAGACCTACTATATAATTATAGAACAAAAGCCAGAGAACTTTAAGTGTGAGAGAAGATGGGAAGCATAAGAAAGTGTTGATCAGTGGGACTGGTGGTGACTTCTGTGAGGTTTTCTCCGACCTGAAATTTCCCTTAAGCCTATGTTGCTTAAGGTTGGTATGCCAAGGGTTTGGTAGTGGAGGGTCTGTAAGAAGCTGTTAGAAGCTTCCCCACCTCCAACATAATTCGTGCCAGCTGGCTCCAAGACCACACGACACATGTCAAAGCCAAGCCCATGAGTAATGAGGGATAATGTATTTAAAAAAGGGGAAAAAACAATAAAGCCTGCACAGCATTGATAGCAGTCACAAGAGAGAAGTGAGAATATGGGAGAAAAACAACTCTGCAGACATCAAGACCAGTGAAGAAAGAGGGGGAAGATGTGCTTCAAGTGCAGGAGCAGAGGTTTCCCTGCATGTTGAAGACCATGGTGAGGCAGACTGTCTCCCTGTGGCCCATTTTGGTCTATGGTGGAGCAGATATCAACCTGTAGCCTGTGGAGAACCCTGCGCCGAAGCAGGCGGATACCCAAAAGCAGGTAGATGCCCAAAAGAGGCTGGGACCCCATGGAAATTCCATGGTGGAACAGGCGCCTGGAAGGACCTGTGGCCCTGTGGAGACTGAAGTCCAAGCTGGAGCAGGTTTGCTGTGATGCCATGGGAGACCCACACTGGAGCATTCTGTTCCTGAAGGACTACATCCCATGGAAGGGATGCTGGAGCAGTTTGTGAAGAGCTGTTGTCTGTGGAAAGACTCACATTGGAAAAGTTCATGGAGGGCTGTCTCCCATGGAAGGGACCCCACATGGGAGCAGGGACAAAGCATGAGAAGTTCTCCCTGTGAGGAGGAAGGAGAGGAAGAAGCAATGTGTGAAGAACTGACTGCAATCCCCATTCCCTGTACCCGTGCATTGCTGAGGAGTACAGCACATCAGTAGAGAATATCAGCAGCAAAGTTAAACCCCAGAAAAAGGGGGAGGAGAGGTGAGGTGGAAGTGTTTTAAGGTTTTATTTCCCCTTGTCCTAGTCTTATTTGATGGTAATAAATTAATTTTGAGTATGTTTTGCCTGTGGCGGTAACTGGTAAGTGTTAACACACCCAAAACCAGGAGTAGATAGCCAAGGTGTAGAAAAAGCTGTGATTAGGTCACTGGCATTGGCTCAAAAATAACTGACTCGGTGTTGAAGAATACCTTTTATTGTGTGGATGCACCTTTTGTATGCAGAAGACTTGAACCAAATCCATAAAACAAATAAACCACAGAGAATGAAGAAAGTCACCACAATATAAGAAATGTTTTAAGCTATTATAGAGTATTCAAAGGATGGCAACACAGACGGTGAAGGACCTTGAGTAAAAGCCATATGAGGAGTGGTTGAGGTTGCTTGGGTAGTTCAGCCTGGAGAAGAGGAAACTGAGGGGAGATCTCATTGCAGTTACAACGTCCTCATGAGGGGAAGAGGAGGAGCAGACACTGGTCTCTTCTCTGTGGTGACCAGTGACAGAACTTGAGGAAATGGCCTGAAATTGCGTCAGAGGTTTAGGTTAGCTATCAGAAAAAGGCTCTTTGACCAGAGGGTGGTTGGACACTGGAACAAGCTTCCCAGGGAAGTGGTCACATCACCAAACCTGTCTGAGTTCAAGAAGCATTTGGAAAATGCTCTGAGGAACACAGTGTGATTCTTATGGATGGTCGTGTCAGAGCGAAGGGCTGGACTTGATGATTCTTGTGGGTCACATCTGATTCAGCATATTCTGTGATTCTGTGTGAAAGTTCTGGGTAAAAATTTGGAAAAAATATTCATGTGAAAAAAAGGAATTTCTTATCCTGCCCAAACCTATGTAAACAAAGAAAATAATTTTTAAGTATCAAGTACTACTAGTCCACTACACTGTAAAACAATAAATATACTGTACATTTATAAAATCAAATATCTGTAAGTAGTATATAAGTACACAAAGGTACAAGAATTTTCTTTTCAAATAGTTCCTGCATTTGTCTTGTTGCCAAACCAGACATGATGACAATTCTTTGCAGGCATGGGAAATGACAAACAGTTCAAGCATGTGTTTAACATTAAAAACTTGGGTGACTCTAAAACTATAACAAATGTTTACCTATCTCCCTGGATCTGAAGTAATAAAAAAATTAACTTAAGTCTTTGAAACTTCCCTCCTGTCTCCTCTATCACTGTGATATTTGTATTTTTCATCATTTCCATGAGCAGCCTTTTAGGGATTGGAAGGAAGAGTATTTCAGAAAAAAAAAATTAAAAAGTAAAAATAAAGTGCCAAGGGAGCAAGTAAAGTTTCTCACAATTATTTACATGACGAACTAAATATTATGTTGCCAGATATTCACTAAAACAGTGATTAAATTTATTTTTAATTTATATTAAATTATTGAATTTAAACATGATTACTGAAGTATTACTTGACCAAAATTAAATTTCTTTCTCATTGGTGTGATTATAAACTTATTCTGCTATTAAAACATCTTTTATCTTTAAGCTTTTTGTTTTCCTTGACTAGAAGTAGCCTTGCCTTCCACATAGTGCATAAGGAAGTGATTTCCTTGTTTTGGTTCACTCATTGGCACTGGTACTTCATGGAGACTATCTGGACACTGAGTACAAGATAGGATTTGTATTGATTATTTTGGCAATAACACTGGCAGCATGTCTTTGACATATCAGTTAAATCAAATTTTTTGGTCATTTGGTATAAGAGATTGAAAAAAAAAATTGTATCACAAAGGTTACTTTACTTACTTTAAAATTATGACTAGACTACTTCTATTTGTAAGCAATAGCACTAAACTCAGTAACCAATGTGGTTTGCCATTGTTATCTTTTGCTGCTTGGAGGATGGCTTAGAGAGTTCTGTGGACTGAAGTTATGGAAAGATAGTCAGGGTGTGAACACAGATTGCTCCTACCCCTTTGTTTCAGCTCTGTTTACTGGTCTAGTTCATTAAACATTCCCACAAAAATCTATGCTATTATGTAGAGTCAAAAATCTTCCAGGGAAAAGGGAACAGCTTGAATCAGTGCTGTTGTCTGCATACCATGAAACTACAGCCTTAGTTTTAATGCAACTTCTTTTTCAGAGCTCAAAGATTCTGTCAAATTAGAGATATTATATATCCTGAAAAAGAATCTCTATAGAGGTTTAATTTAGAGGTTTAGAAGATAGGTGAAGATCGGCAGTAAAATGCATACCTGTTGGTTTCAAAAATACACAGAGTCGAAGACTTAAATTCTCTAAAATATTTTTAAGCAGCCTCATATCAAAGTGTGCTGTTTTCCAGTTCACATTGTCATAGCTCAGTATGCCACAGGCAATGCAAGCAGTGGTTTGGGCAGCCAGGTTGATCCCTCCTTGTAGTGATAATGGACATGTAGCTTCTCTTCAAGGGTCAGTTCAGTGTGTCCAGCTTGAGATTCATCATTTTCTTTCTCCAGGTCAGTGCAGCATGTAGTTGGTGTAGAGGCAACCTAGAGCAACGAGGCTTTGCAATTAGATGTTTGAGTTAAGAACTCAAGATTAGATGACTCTGCTGGAAAAATAATTCAAGTTGTCATAGAAAAGTTAGCTATGCAAGGAAAGGCCTGTATTTTGACAGTGTCTAAATTTTAAAAGAGCGTTAGAAGCAAAAATAGAATTTTCAGTATGTAGAATTGGATATTCAGTCCTTTCTCCATATTGGTAGGACAGCATCTGTAATAATCCTCGGGGAGGTGAAGTCATTTGCTGACTGCACCGAGGTGACTCATAAAATGCAGTACCAATGTTGTACATTAGTAAATATAAGTGGTGACTCGTGGACATCTGTAAACTGTAAGGAAGTGAGTTCTCCAAAAAACAGAGTATTTTCCATTCTTTCATTCCTTAAGCAAGGCCTAAATGTACTGAGGAAGCCAATTAAGAAGAAATGTCACTCAGATGACACAAGCAGCTGGACTGATGAATGCTCAGGGGATCAATATCAAGAACTCCTTGATAAAAGACAGTCACTGCAGTTCATCTGCATAATGCAGGATTTGTCCCTTCCTGTAGTCTCAGTTTCTGTATAGCTCTTGCCTGCAGCACTAAAGTGTTTGTATTGAATGAAGACCATCAAAATACTAAGAATATGTATTCTGTGTGTAATTCTGCCACTCAGCTTGAATGTAACCTGATGTTTCATATTATTATGTGTTATTCTACGACTATCAATGATAAAAAATCACACTGGGAAAAGAACACATCTTTGTTTTCCATTCAAGACCTTGGAATAATTGCAATAATCTATCTGATAACATTTTGATGACAACTAAAGTTGGCCTATGTAGCTGTGTTTAAGTAATTACTTTATTTCTTTCCTAAAGTCTGAAACGTAAAGAACTTTTTTTTTAATTTGCTTTACAAAATATATTGAATCTAGAAAGTAATGGGGGCATTTAGAAAGACAGTAAATGTATTGTCCAGCTGTTGCAGTCTTCAAAATTTGAGAGACATGGAGTTGGGGTTTACTTCCAATAGGCAGCAAAGCCACACTCAGGCACTCAAACCCACCATGTGAGCAAGCAAACGAAGTTCAGTTCACCACTTCCTGTGGGCAGGCAGGTATTCAGTCATCTCCAGAAAAGCGGGGCTTCATCATATCTAATGGTTACTTGGGAAAACAAATGTCATCACTCCAAACTTCCCTTGCCCCACCCTTCTTTCTTCTTCCCCCAGTACTATATGCCAAGCATGTCACCATCTGGTATGGAATATCCTTTTGGTCAGTTGGAATCAGTTGGCCCCTCCCAGCTTGTTGTGCACTCCCAGCCTACTCACTGGTGGGATGTGGTGAGAAGCAGAAAAGGCCTTGCTTCAGTGTAAGCACTACTCAGCTAAAACATTCCCAGATTTTCTACACTGATTCCAGCAATTCCGAAACACAGCCCCTTCAAAGCTGCTATACATAAAATTAAGTCAATTCCCACTAAAACCAGCCCACAAGGTCATTGTCCTCTTTTAATAAAAGTCAGTGCTCTGCTGCCTCAGTTTGCTTATCTATAAAGAGAAAGTGGTAACGTTTACTCCATACTTCATGACAAAATACTAAGTATGGTTTAAAAATACTTAGAACAAAGAAGTTATAATAGTGTAATTAGTAAAATAAAGATTGTCATTGTGTGCCTGCTTATGTGTTACAGAATTTTAAAGATGTTGAACTGGGTCATGAGGTTTAATAGAAGCAAATTCTCCCATTTAATGTATCTGAAAGAAACAAGAGGGCAATCAAAGCTGCTTCTACCAAACAGTAAATATTACCCCAAAGCCCCCACATTTTCCAAGCTGATGAAAGAGAAATTTATAACAAATTAATTCTTACAATCAATTACCTTAAATTACAGTTATGGATAGCATATTTAATTTTTTCCATTTTGCTTTGTAATATTAATTTTCGTATTTAGTCACGATATTTATTATGACTTATGTAGAGAAAAAGAAAAATTGGAAAATATGTTTGGATATATATGTCTTGAACATGATGTGCAGAAGCAAAGGATGGTCTTTTTGCACATCAGAAAAGGTTTCATCACTGGTTTTGAGTGCTGCTCCTACAATAAGATTTAATTTGATTTTCCAACAAAATTGTTATTGCTGTATTTTTGCCACTGTCTAATGCACTATGCCAGATCCCTTTAAGTATGGTCCAAGAGTGGGTCCCAAATCAGAATATTTTTTTTAGTATATGCTAGTGTTTATACAAAATGTAGTACAAAATAGGTGACAATTACAGTCCTCCAAATAACAGGTCTTATGATAACAGGTTTAAGAACTTTTCCATTCAGCGGTTGGTAGTAGAAAAATCACTTCTATGAAATACTAAACTAGTGAAAGGTACTAAAGTATTACCAGCCATGCTATATTAATACTAGCAATAGCTTTTAAGAGCAATTTTGTTTACTGAGGACAAACAGATATTAACTGTACCTGTTTGACATTCAAAAATTGTCTCTTAGCATTAGAAAGTCCCATTTGGCAGTAGTATTGTTTTAAGCTATGAATAATATATCTCAAGGTTTTTTTGTGAAGAACAATGCTACTTGTAAAATAGTATACCTGCCATGGGGAAGAGTACAGTGTCGAGATTGTATTCCATTTTGAAATGAAAATTATTTATCTTTAGAATTAGTATAACACAGGAAAATTACTAACAGATATGGCAATGCAGTTGCTAAAGATGGTTGACATAGGCTTTTTGTCAGCAGAAAATTTTGTATGCACGAGAATTCAGAGCTCATGAAAGATTCTTGAATTACATTCTTAGAGACTAAAGTTTACAGCTGGGAGAAGTAGCTTGACCACTACTGGTTTTGTAGTCATTTTATATAATACTGTTAAAAAAACAAAAGAGTGGAAGCGTGCAGATTTTCTGGTGAAATTTAAACTGTGTATTTAGGGGAGAAACAAATCTTGCTTATTGCTACACTGCATTGGAGGTAAAAATAAGTCATTAGCCACTGAAACTAGGGAGCAAAGTCCTAAATGGTGGTTGAAGCATAGTTATTCTTCACCAGTACCAGTTTCTGTTCACTACAGTAATTATTTACAGGAAAAGTGGATGTAAAAAGCGGACAGGAAAAGTTATGACTGGAATATACTACATGGACATGCCTGACAAGACAGAGTGCAACCTGGTGCACCTTCAGCTCATAGATAATGATAGATTAAGTTTAACTGTATAATAAAGCAAATGGCATTTTATTTGGTAGTCTCAGACCGATGTAGTGGTTTTAGATGTCACTATTGAACTAAATATATCAATGTAAAAACTGGGTAAATCATGGCAACACAATTTCTATAAGTGATTGAGCAGGAGAACAGGAAGTTGTTCTAAGAGATAAATTCAATTTTAGAGAATTATATGCAGTTTACCAGAGAAGCAGTTATTGAGATGACACTGTTTGAAAGTGAAAAAAATTTGTAAAGCTTTTGTTAAGAGCCTTATACATCTTGCATTTTTCTCATTTGAAAATCTTTATATACCAACTATTTTTTGTCACTCAAACTGACTTTTGTGTTTTGTTTGCACAGGTCAGAGTAGTGGAATGGGATTGCTCGGTTTGGATGATCTGTTTCTTTTTATTTTATTCAAAACCCTACAGTTCCTCTATGAACTGAAAACTCAATCAATAACCAATTTCTGTCTTAAATAAATTTAAAAAGAGAAGATAAATTATTCATAACCATTCTCACTTCTGCACACATATTATAGAGATGATGAGTGGAAATAATTTTGCCTTCTTGTATAAGTCTGTGTTAACTGAAAGCTATTGTTTTTCATATTAAACAATTACAATGTTTTAAATGAAAACATATGCTTGCTCATAGGGATGTGAAAACATCTTCAATGCTCTTTATAATTCTCCTCAATGACTTATGAAAAGACAAGACTTGTATTTTTGGACTTGACTTGACTCAAAACAAGTGTCATAAAGTTAAGGAGTTTTATTTTAAATAATGAATGAATAAAAGTCATACTATCTTTTATGCTATGATCATTAAACATGGATAAAGTAAAATGTCTCGGACACAGAATTTTACTACCTCAGTAGATGTTTCTGTTTTCTATCAGACATTACTAAAACAGCATATGGAAGCTTACCATGTAGAACTAACAGAAGAGAATATGAAATTCCTATATATTTTTCCTGTAATTACTGTAAATGCTGTTTCCTTGGGGATTCTTTTTATAAATCTTTCAAGAGAGGATATGTAAATTTAACTGTTGTCAAAGTTTATTAAATTTATTTCCCAATCAGTGTCTCTTTTGAAGATACTCGTGTAGTTTTTAACATGATTTTTCATACTCAAAATAGAGCTGGAAGATATTTTATGAGAATAATTGTTACATAAACCCATTTTTCTTTTCATCATGTGTACTAGTCATTTTGTAACATACCAAATAGTGCTATTTCTTATGGTGTCTGCAGAAGGTAAGAAGATAAGAAAATGAAACTTCAACCCCAAAAAGCCATTTTTATTTTTCATTCTTTTTTATAATAAGAAAATGGGATAGAAAATCTCTAAAAGTACCGGTCATCGGTGCAATTGTGGCAGTTTTATCCACGTAAACTCACCTGAAATTTCATGGTGCAAATATACAGCTGTCATTATATCTAGAATGTGACTTCAGTGATTAAAATCACTTCTACTACCAATTCAAAACTTTCTTTCTATAGATAATCAGCAAAATTCAGCCGTTTGAACATGCTTCCATTGATTTATTGTTTGACATGGAAATGTGAATAGCTGTGTACATTCATTAAAGCAAAAAGAACCTCTCTAATGGTTGAGTTTTATTTTGATGACTTTCCTAGTTATGATGCTATATTTTATAGTCTCGAAATATTAGTCAAAAAATATGTTTTTTGAAAGACTAAGTGTAAGTGCTAGAGAATTCAACATTTTGGATAGAAAAAAAATTGGAAGCTAAATATTATACTGTAGCTGGAAATCAATAAACGTTTACTGTTCCCATTTGACAGTGATTCAAAAGCAATCTTTCCAGACTCTAGAGACAGTGATGAAGTCAAATGCTTTCAGCGTTTCCAGGGACTGGAGGCCTGAACTGTTTATCTTTATTTTTAAAGAATAATGTCAAACCCTGTGCATGGTTCAACTTAGAAGAACTAAGTTCCTGTCTGTCTCATGATACAAATGGTTATTATAGTGTGAAATTGAGCCAAGTTATTTTCCCCTTCGTCTGTGAAGATCTGGAAAAAGATTCATTAATGAGTCTTTCTTTCTATGATTTAGTTCCTTGTTCTCTTCCACATTCTCTTCCCACAACCTGGCCTCTTTTGATGAGGACTACTGTTTTCCAAATGTAAATGGTTATTGATTTGCTGAAAAGGGTCTAATTTAGAAGTCTAAGAGTGTTGCACAGCTGGGAAGAAATTGAAAAACTGGCTAAGTCATTCATACTGCATTTGGCAGTCATGAACCCAAAGCAATGACTGATTTTTTAATTTTTTCCCAGTCACTTTTATTTTCATGACTTTGCATGGGTTTAGTGCTAGGTATCAATTACAAATATATTTAAAATTTAGAGTACAGTTTTGTATTACACTAACCATCCACAGTATCTTTTCATGTTCAAAATCTCAAAGTAATAAATGAATATCTAAGTTTTTTCAGATTGGTGGACTTGCGTGTTAGATCATTTTGGGAGAGATTCCTGTGTTAGTGGCCTCACTAATAAAATTACAACTATTTTTGAAGGAAGTACTACTTCCTCTTTGAAAGAGTAAATGAGGCACAGTTTCTTCATCTCTCCTTTTAGATAAAAGTCTAAATATCATCACTGTTATACTTAATAGCAATGAACTCTCAGGATGGCACAGTTAGCTTAATGTGCCTATTTGAAATTTGAGACATTTTCAAATGACTGATGATGTCAGAATATGGTCACTATAGAATTAAAAGTGCTCTGATCTGTGATTCTATGATTGTGACCCATTCTGATGGGCATAAAGACAGATCAATGGAATTTTCTAATGCTAGTGTTATAGTACCTATGCCTTTTTTAAAATTGTGTAATGATCAAACCACAGTACACAAGGTATAAGAATGTTGTGCGTAAAATTATGAAAACATATGAGTCTCACTTTCAAGAATGATTTAGAGGAGGTAATTACTGATATGTAGACAAATTAAGGCAGCTCAATACACATTTTGCAGGATATTCATGAGCATCTGTTTATGTCCTGTTTCTTCTAGAAATTGGCAGTTGGTTTTAAAAGGTTAGGTGCCTGATAATGTTTTAAGCATCTAATATGTCTGAAATGAGGTCCTTCAAAACCTGTTTGTGAAAAATCAGTGAACCTGGGATTTAAAGGGTGGATTAATCCTCAGTTTTTAAAATCAATAAAAATACACTTTGACACACCATGTGGCATTTGTCTTGCTTTTTGGTCTCTTATCCTTCAGAGAGGAATCTATAAATCTCATTTAGGGTTGAAACCAGACTTAAAAAGAAATGTGGTTACTATGATGTTCAAAACATCACATAGTTCTTAAATTATGCTGAGCTGGTTTCACTATGGGTATCTTGGTGTCTTAATCTCATATAAAGGGAATTAATGATTATTAGCATGCTGAGTTATGGGAAATATAAATCATGTAATAGAACTGGGACAATAAAACATTAAATTCTAACTTTCTTCTGGACCTGAGCAGCTGTTTCAAGTAGCTACCACTGTTAAAATGAGATTCAGAGATTCAGAGCTTCAGAGAAAATGCATTCATGTTTCTTTGTGTTACGTAACTGTTAACTGCGTAGTAGCTCAGTTACTAGGCATCAAGCAAAAAGTTATTCTTTATCAGAGTGTTTACTTTCTATCTTCTTGATGACAGCATGGCATACAAAAAATACAAGACTTCATTCAGAGGCAAGTGAGAAATCCTAAAACCACAGCTAGGGGTTTAGAATGATCAGTTGGCAAGAAGACTTCTAGGCTACATATATACTACTAAATTGAACTATGCTTGAGTGTGGTCTCAGATAGGCTTCTTAATGTACCTGTATAGATGTAACCTTGAGGTCCAAGTCACCATTTCAAGAACTCCTTACGACTTTTACATTATACAAGAATGGAATGGTTTAAGAAGAAAAGAGAAAAAAAATCCAAGGTGGCTGAATTAATGTGTTGACCAGTCTTACAAACTTACTGTAAATCCAGCTTTTCATTGGAGTTACACATGATGTCATACAGGTTAGGATCACTTTCCAATGTAGATATTTTCATCTGTCCATCAGTGATGGCCACTTTTTAAACATCACCTCCTAAGGGCACAGAAGCAGGCAATTCCCAAATCCTGGAAGTCAAGCAGATGACGTAGAAGGCTGGCATGTTCTCTTGGGAAAAGGGCAAAAAAAGGCAGGTATATGCCCAGTGAAAGCAGGTCAGGTCACATGGGAAGAATTCTGAGATTCTACTTGCCACTATAGGGAGAACATTCATGTGATCAAAGGTCAACTGAAGTTGAAGCTGACCAGAAATTCAAGGGACAATAACAAGAGTTTTTGACTGCAAGAATGATCAACTTCCATTTGACCCTGAAATAGTGCAAGATCAGTTGCTCCAGCTTGATGTCATCACAAAACCACTCTCGATGGTTTCTGAGTGGTCTTGGGAACCCTGAGAGGTCTCAGTTGACTGCAAGCTGGTGAATGTTGTCCTGAT
>WEIV01008958.1:176983-188831 GCA_013390005.1 Calyptomena viridis | reverse complement strand
CAAAATTATTTGCAAACAATGTTATCTTGCATTCAGATATCAAATACAAGCAAGAAAGCTAACAGACAAGACAAATGAGCAGCACTGTTTCTGCCTCTGGAAGGCACAGATTTTCCAGTGTCATGCTGGACAGATGAGGAGTTTCCATAGCTACGTTTCAGTGAGTAACCTGTTTCATGTATCACATTTAAACTCAACCATCTCAGTCATTTGCCCAGTCCACAGAGCAAATAAACACAAAGGACTACAAAATACATCACTTGGGTAACGAATGTTGAGAAATGTATGTAAAAGACAATGCTCATTCTCCTCATCTCATCCAAGGAGAATTACAATGTACTGAAGACATACATTCAAAAGGAAAGATATCCAGAAAGATGTATTTAGGTTAGATTCATGTAGCTGGGAAATATGGGAAACAATGTTTGCTCGAGAGTTCATACATTAGACTACAGTAGGTAAGGCTATTTTAAAAGCTCTAATACAACAGTTTATGCCACAATACTTATCCAAATTGTTATTATACACACAAAACCAACACTACCTTCCAGAAGCTAAGAATTTTGAAAAACAATATAAAGCTTTACCTTCTACTAAGATCTGCAACATGCTCCTGAAGCCAACTTGTGCTGGCAGCTGCAAAAGAAAGAGAGTAATAAAGTTACTACAAGTAAAGATATCCATTTTGAAGTATGTAAGTTTTATTTTAAGGGAAGAATCCAATAAATACACTGTGAATGAGTAAATATATCTCAACAGATGGACTGGCACTTGAAAAAAAACAAAGTCTGACTTTTCCAAGCAGTAAGTAAAAGACCTATCTCATAATAATCTGAACTGATTAAATACAAATGTAATTGCAGATTATAACCATTTCCTTTTGTATAATATAAAGCGTAATGTGTAATGTGCAATATATAACTATAGACAACAGCTAGAATGATTGCAAGCCTAACTCACAATGAAGAAGGTAAAACAGCTATTAAGAAGAATTACTACATTAATTTATTTTTATCCATTAATACATCCAATATACATCTAGTATCTGTCAGATGACCTTCACTGGCTGAATCCAAAAGACTGAAAATAAAGGGTATTTCAGCATTAAAATGACCCTGACTTTATCATATTAATGACTGTGTACTACTCAGAGCCTTATAAGCAAACTAGAGTTGAAAATCAGATGGCAATTCTAAACTGAATTTACATTAATGGAGGTAATAGCCATGTATACCCACTAGTTAAGCAAGTTACTAGTTAAGACAAGTTATACCTTGATAAAAATAGGAACACTTAAATATTGTTTCAATTCTCATTATGGTTTAAATAATCACGTACCTTCAGAGACATAAGCAAAAGGCTTATTCTTAATGGAAAGCATTGTAAGTAAGTTGAAAAAGAGAGCCACGAAAGTCCCAACCAGCAGTCGTCCCCTAGGGAGGGGAAAATAATTATCTCAATTTCATATCATCGCAAAGCCACATTAAATTATATAAAACTCTATATAAATACATATAAACATATAGTAAAACTATAGTAATTACATCAAGCTGTAATTACTAGTAACAATATTGAAACACTTTGCTTGGTATCTTTCACTGAGGCTGAAAACAAGACCAAGATAAGCTCATGAAATGCTTAATAACTTCCAGTGTATCATCATTGTAAGGATTATATGAGATCACTGAACTTCATGCATTATTGTTATCACATTAGGCTGTACATAATGTAGAGTAACTGTTCCTGCCTAATTACATATATGCACACAGACTTATGTTTATCCTTTGAAAATATAAATAAATTGTCCCCTCAGCAGCACAGCTAAAAAAGCTTAGTTTCCTACAGAATTATGTTCTATGCCCCTATCCTTTTTCTAGAACTACAACTTCGCCATACATCCTGTGTCACAGACTTGCCACGTTACACCATCTTTTCCTTTGCACATGTTCTTTATAGTCTTCATCATCTTTGCAATACCTTCAGTTCCCTCATGACCACAACATCCTTCCCCTTACCATGCCAGGCCTCCTAAGAGGCCCCGACAAGAAATGAGTGTAACTAAACTAGAAAAACCAGCAACATGTAGTTAATTCATTATTTAAGGGAGCACAAGCATTACATTTCAACTGTACCTTGAAAAAACTGCTTGGAATATAGCTTGCACATCATTTGAAACAAATGCCAAGGTACCAAAATTTGGTGTTGAATGTACTTGCATAATTAATACATGCTAGATTAAGGATTAGAAACATAAAGGGACATTGACACATTTTATATGTCAAAATAGTTTCTTACGTGTGTATCTCGGGCTGTTCCAGAAACCGCTCTGCACTACAAAAATAATCAAAAATTCTAGTTATGTCCGTACAGTAAAACCTTGTTACTTGAAGCATATTTTTACAGTTCCGTATGATTAGCTGTCATTCATAAACAAAAACTGATGGATACAGCATTGCAAAAAAATGAATTGCTTAAATAAGCACAGCAGCTTTTATAAGCAAGGAAAGCACTTAATACCAAATCAAAGCAGACATAATTGAGATTTTCCAGATATTTATTACTTGTGCCAAATTGTGCTAAATTGTGCTAGCTACCATGAAAAAGACGCTTGTAAATGAACATGTCAAAAAATAGTGTTACTGCCACAACAAATGATGTCTGAAATTCCTGACTTACAGCCTCTCACCAAGCAAGGTCAAATAAAGTAGACATTGGATACTGTGGTGGAGATACAGATCTTTTTTTAATCCACCAGCAAATTACCAAATGAAATGCAACAGAAAAGCCTATGAGAAGTTTTGATGTTGGAAAATTTAATGTTGACAGTGGGTCACTATTAGAACTCATTCCAGTGTACCATCAGTACAACAGATCAACCTCAGAGTATAAAATTGCTAAGTTGTTAACATAGCCCTTTATAGAGAAATAAGCCCTTGAATAGAAAAAGGGAAAGTACATTGCCCCAGTTTTAAATTACAGACCTTAACAAAAGACTCTTCGTCTTTAAACACTAAAATAATTTTTTGAGCTAACCTCCTGAAACAAAAAGGCTTCCAAGCATAGATGGCATGTCAAATTAATACATGAGCAAATTTTGAGGGAGTGAAGAAGTTGACAGTTTAAACATCCTTAACATATTATGAAGCTTCTTTACTTCACTAAGTAACAGATGTAAAAGAGAAAAAGATAATAAAAAAATGTCTTACTTGCTAATGAACTTAAAAGTGAAGATGCATAAGGAAATGCATTAATTACCTAACTTTCTGGAAAAAAAATGTTCTTAGGAACACTGAATCTCTTTCTTAAGAGCTGTTTAATCACATTTAGCAATTCCTATCATTACATGTACCATAATAAATGTAAGTAAGCAGTAAGGTTTAGCAATATTTAAAAAAAATCCTAAGTTTTTTCTAAAACATCTGTCAGCATATAGCACTTGTTTGAATGCCTGTCCTTTTGCTTGATCTGGACCATATCTTCACACGTTAGAAAAAAATAAAGAAAACAGTACATAACCCTACCTTTCCTTCAGTATAAAAAGAGCACCAAGCTGTGCCAGTACTGTAGATGCAAATACGGCTAGAACTTCAAACCTTTCAAACCTGAAATTTGAGAATTAAGTTTAGGAAGACTGAACATTGAACAATGCAAAAAATAGAATCTTTTCTATGGAGGAACCAGCAGGATAGACCTACTCTTTCCAATTCCTTCAAGAGCAGATAGACGGGAAGAAACTGGAAATTTTACAGAATAGGCACTATTTTGAGTTTCTTTTAAGCAAATACTCCAATTACCAGAGAGACTTAAAATTAAGCATTTCTTAATTCTTCTTTCTGTCCCTCCCCTACTGTGTTACTGTTCTTTACAGTATCAGTCTTGGCCCTCCTTATTTTTGGGCTCTTTCACACACAGATTATTACTCATGATTGTCAGGGGATCCAGGCAATGATAGCAACATATCAAATGTTGCAGTGTCAAACACTAGACCTTGTTATTAGTACTTACCCAAATGAATAGACTGGGCTGGGTTTCTTCATCATTACCCAGTAGCTTATTAGACATGTTATCAAACTGAAAAAAGGGGGAGAATTAGACTATGATAAATAACTGCAGCCTTTACAAATTGGATAAACTACAATTACACACTTGAGCCATCAGAACTCAACAAACAAATATAACCACATCTTACCCTGACTCAACACCTCCATTACTGTCACACTGACAGTTCTAATGAATCCAGAAAAGTCTGTGCTTGGGAATAAAACTGAGACTGCACGATGATGTCTCAGCTGGTCTCCTAAAAAGGGCAGCAAACAATTTTAGCAGCATGGTAGTCAGTCTAACTCCTTATACCAGGAGAGAGCCTAATGCTGTACTTAGGGCATGCTGTGCTTACAAAGGCTACCACTAACCTCCTTCAATATAGAAGATCACCCAGTCCAAATCAACTTTACCATAACTCCAAAGGTGATGCATTTTTCCACTGAGACCCCCGACATAAAACAGCACAACCAGTGTTTAATTTGCATGTACTGCATGAATTTTTCTGAAAGGGACCTGGAGCATAGGAGACCAGGTATCCCAGAATCTAACAGGCAAAGGTGATTTGAGAAAATCCTTTAATACTGTCTGGTATCACACACAGTAATGAAAAGTACAAAGCAAAAGCCAAGGAAAATATCAAACTAGACTTCCAGTAAATGCCCCTCTTACGTTTGCTTTTTGAACTTGCCTAAAGATACTGTAACCTGAGAAAGGCCATTTAAATGAGAAGGAAGCTGATAAGCAAGATGTGAAAGTGAAAGAAAAAGCAAAGAAAGCTCTACATTAAACTCTTTTTTTAGAGGTATGGCAGGAATTAGGTTTAGCACTCTAGAATGAGTCTCAGTTCACACCAAGTATTGCCTTTCTTTTTCACAGTGTAATTTCTCCACATATATGGGCAAAACAGTTTTACTTTCTTTGGCTGCATTGACATACACAAGCTCTCACCTAACTGGCCATTCATTAAAAGCCAGAGGTCTCTCTCACTATCTTCTTTCCAAGTTTTTCTTTCAGACTGAATATCTACAATTCTAATTATTTTATTCCCATGGTACTAGCCTGAATTTTTCAAGAATGAGTCTCATTCACTCTGCCTATTTTTTCCTCTATTGACCCTTTTGACAGTTCTGTGCCTCATGCAGCCCTTTCATAATTAATGGTTAAATCAGACTGGATCAAGACTGTCCCTACAAATGATGAACAATCACATCCTTGCAACCTGATCCTCAGCTGCGCAGAGTAAAAGCAAAAGCAGAGGAATCAATACTGCTCATATACAAAACAGTAAATTCATATACTCAGTAAGACTACTACAAACAACCAGGAAGATGACAAAAATTAAAGAATCAGAAACTGATTTTTGCAGCAGAATTACTGATCATTGTTCACCCTTACAGCAAATCGAAACTCTTGAAAGAGATTGCTGAGAGTTAGAATAGTCTTCTAGTCCAACTCCTAATTAACCTAATGTGAGTGCCAGAGGTATTCTATCTTGACCTATAATTAAAATTCTATAAAAATACGAAATACAACATCAAAACTTCCCCCAAGGTGAAGAAGTTATTTTGAGTGAAGACAACAAAACTCAGCAGTGTGGCATATCTTACAGGCCACATTTCTCCAGAGCATGAGCAAATGTCATGCTCTAACTGGCTATGACCTTGTCTCCCTTGGTTGGACAAGGAGAACTTGATCCCCAGGTCATTGGACAGCTAATGTAAACAATATAGTCTGATATATATTTTTGAAACTGCTCAAGAAGAAGCAGCAGACATGTTCTGACTTCTTAGAGAGCAGACATGTTTCAGACTTCTTGGCGAGCAGACCCTCTGCCTGGCCAGACAGATCTGGCCAGACAGAGTCTTGTGTCCAGAGCTTTCCAGGCAGTTTGCCTGGGAAGCTGTGGATGCAGAGTCTGCTTGGTAGGTATTAGAGCCTTTGCTTGTGTCCAGAGCTTTCCAGGCAGTTTGCCTGGGAAGCTGTGGATGCAGAGTCTGCTTGGTAGGTATTAGAGCCTTTGCTAATGCTTAGATGCTTAAGCTTTCTCTGCATAGAAATTAGCACTCTAATAGATAAATAAAGTCTCTGAACACTTTATGGAGTCAACCTTCTTGTCATTATGCCTCATGAACGACCCAAGCATCTACACAGCAGATACAAAATTCTAAGAGAAATATGAGATTCATTAAAATTAAATCACAATTCTAATGCCGTCACAGATTAATTGAAGTAGTTTTGTGCCTGTACCAGCCATTCATTTTCCTTTCTGCGTGTTTGCTGCCATTATTTATAAACATTTTGCTATGAGTCAGATAAACTATAGTATGTAGTGGACAAAATAGACTGCGGATAGCCGATCCACACTTTTTATAAGCTAGTGAGCTAGCAAGGAAGACAATGTAGGCTAATATTTTTAAAATACAATGTATTTTATGCAGTTTATTTCCCAACCACTGCTGCCAATCTGTATCTTAGATAAAAAGTGAATATATTTCATGCCTGTATTATCAATATTACCAAAAAGGTTCAGAACTATCATATTTAAAAGTAGTTTTAATATAATTTTTTTAAGAAAAATACTAAAAATATCTAACGACCTCATGGGAAGAGTGCCTGGGACCCAGCTCGTTAGTGTTTTTGAAACAGAATCACATACTCCTTGTTTATTGCAGCTAAAACTGAGAGTTACTTCACAATCAGTGATTGTGGCATTAGGGAAACACTGAGAGAACAACTAGATCACAGTTTGATGCTAGATTGTGTTTTATGTTGTCACACATTTGCTCAGAGAATTCCATGACTGAACTGATTTGCCACTAGTCATTCTCAATACAGCCATGGTGGTTTTTATAATCTATTTATTGTGATGTCCAATTTTATACTCATTTAAGCTATATTTAAACCACTTACTATTTCTATATTGATGACTAAGTTACATGTGTTTATATCTGTACATAAATATCAAATGTATAGAAATATATAAAGACAGGCACAAATGAACAATAACACAAAATAGGAAAAAACTCACCTGAAAAGGTCAAAGATTGTCAAATATGTGTAAGCAGTTAAAGCTGTAAAAAAAAGTAAATATTAAAAATTAATATAATTTTTGATGCAGAAATCACTTGTATTCTAAACCCCTTTCGTGCAGTTCTTTTTAATCTCCTACCTACATAAACTGTCTCTGCTAATAAAACAAGTCTCTCTGCATGTTCTAAATACAACAATGTATTTAACATCAAAACGGTTGATTATGGCAATCCTAATTCTACTAACCCAAACAATAATGCCCAGATAAAGGTATTACATTTGTGACTAAATTGTGACTGGGAATTTAAATACAGAAAAGTCAGGAGATCTTCCAGTAACAATCACTCATCAAAGCAAGAGATCTCTTACGTGCACTATTGCAGTGAAAAGTAGGTTCAACAGAATTTTTTACTTGCTTTGCATCTCTGACCTATCTTGAAATTGCAAGAAAACCTGTGTCAAAATTAAAAATATACGGCACAAGCCCTAGAAGATACACGTACCTGCACTGGGTCTGACTAAGATGGAGTTCATTCTCCCCACAGCAGCCCCCACAGTGCTGTGCTCTGCACTGGTAGCTACAAAGGTGTTGATAACATGCCAGTGTTTTGGCTACTGCTGGGCAGCACTGGAACAGCGTTAGCACCGTCTCCCAACATTCCTCCCCATCAAGGGGTCGGGGATGGGCAAGATCATGGGAAGGGACACAACTAGGACAGTTGAGCCAAATTAACCGAAGGGATATTCCATACCATATGTCATCAGCTCAGATGGAAAGGAAAAAGGAAAAAGGAAAAAGGAAAAAGGAAAAAGAGGAATGTTCTAAATTTGTTATTTAGAATGTTTGCCTTCCAGAGCAACCACTAGAGCACTGAAGCTCTGCTTCCCAGAAGTGGCCAGACAGCACTCGCTGATGGGAAGTAGGGAATAACTTGTTTTCTCTTTGCCTGTGCATGTGCAAATTTTTGCTTTAGTAAACTGCCTTATCTCAATCTGTCAGTTGTTTTCCGTCTTATTTTCTCTGCTCTTTTTCTCTCCATGGCTTGGTGGGCACTGTTCAGCCAAAGTCAACCCACAATAAAAACAGTGAAAAGGGACATTCCTGGAATCAAAGAAGCCTAAGCCATTTACCAGACTATAAACATCTTCACTCAGCTGCAAAGTGAGGGACTCTGTATGTCACTGGTGCTATTTATACAAGGAACAGATTTCAGACTAACTCAAAAGTCTACTGATTTTCAGTCTTAAAGATGAAAAAGGTACTACAGGAAGCAAATGACTAGCAAGTCTGGAAAACCATCCACCCATTCAAACTTGTCTTAAATTGACTGTGGGAAATCAAAAGGAAGCTCGTTCTGAACCTGTCTGTGAAGCCACTGAACTCCATTACATGCTGAACTTTGCTTTTTCAGCCTGTTTGAAATTCACAAACTAAGAAACACATGGTAGTTGGTTGTAGTTTCAGTACATGAGAGTCACCTACCTATGCTGTTTGTAGAGCTGCACCACATGAGCAGGAAGCCAATACATATTAAATTTATAGCACCAAACAGCAAAATCTTCCAGGACTGTTGATGAGAATAAATATGTATTTTACACCTTCCCAAATTTACAAGACAAAAACATACCTATCTGGTTTTAAAAAAAGTATATTGCAGCACTTCATCATGCAAAGAGAACAGGCTTCTCCTCAGTCCCAAAAATGTACCACTCATTTCAGAACAACAAGTTCTTATTTTATTTTAAACTTTACAGATTATTTAAAAATTAATTTATAAACGGCCCTTGTCCACCACACTTAAAATAGCTTTTTGGTCTAAAAAAAAAAAATCACCCCTGTATAACACTTGCATTTTATTACACAGTGTGTATTTTATTACACACTATCTGACTTCTGAAGACAGACTTGTGCAACTTTATACGAGTGGGTTTCTTTTTTTTGTGCTGAAACTTTGGTCTCAAAAACACCTGCATGTACTCAGTTTAAAGTTCTATTGAACATATTAAACATACTTATGGAGAACACTAAATGACAGAGACATGCACATGAAGGAATCCAGCTTCAGAGCTGGATTCTTTTTTTAAGCACAGCTAGAAAATTCAAAGAACATTTTTCAAAATATACTTAATAATATATTTAAACTTATCACAGCTAATGTCTTATTATTATAATGAACTTTTTTAAGCAATACTTACCCTTCTATCTGCTGCAACCAGCCTAAATTCATGTGTTAACTTTCCAAACAGTGATCTCTGTGATTTGCGGAACAGGTGGATTGTCCCCTTAAAAAAAATTCAATAGTTTAATTAAAAAATTTACTTAAATAATAGTGTAAGTTAACAAAAAAGAAATATTCATTTATGAGCTATTTTCATAATTACATCAAAGACTCAGAATGCATTTTTTGTTAGCTAGAAATATCTCATAGACATTGAATACAACAGTATTTTGGAAACCATTTCACATGGTTATTCTATTAGAAAATGCGGAAATTCACTTAGACATAATCCACAATTCAGGTTCACTGGGAAACATACTAAAATACCATTTGAAGAGTGGGTTTTAACTTTTATTTAGACAAAACTGCTATATACAGTCTGACAATACAAATACTTTTCTTTATCAAAGCACACTTCCCACCCAAAGCCTACAGATTTATTAAACAGGAAAATACTGTTTATAAAAAAGAACCCATCAGAGAAGTAAAAACAATGCTGGTATTCTCTGTAATGTGGTAGACACAAGGCAAATAATATAATGAGAGAATACAAACAATCTCAACTATGGCTTAACCCCAAAACACACAGTAGATACAGTCATTGTATGTGCTCCCTCTCCTAATTTCCAGTGACACGCAGATAAGCTCTTCCTGGTGTGGAGAGGATGTATGTGCACACAGGAGGTGGGAGTCAGGAGGCGCTACGTGGCTCTCCTGAAAACGTGACAGGGAGCAGACAATTCATCGACCACACCACTTGGCCCCCTTCCATCAGAGGGCCCAAGCTTCTAATCAGCTGTCCTACATTCTGGCCCTCCCACAAAGAAGTAAGCTTTCCATGTGAAAAACTCTTCTGATTTGCAATAGAAATTTGTAGAGTTGTAATGGATGGTCTGTCATCTGCAGCAAATTGGGGCTGGATGAAATAAGGTTTGATTTTAAGCTATCACACTTTAACTGCTAGCAGAAGACAAAAAGACATCCTAATGGGCTGGTAGCCAAAACAAACTCAATTAACTCACAGACATCTTTGTCAACATAGCTGTGTTTTATATTATCTGAAAAATATACATGTGCCATGAATTAAAATTAAAAGCTTTTACAGATCCAAAGTTTAGCTCATCTGGGGCAAAACACAGGCACTTAATGCTTTCTTTACTAGCAAAACATCAGATTACATGATGATTTTCTTTCTCAACAGACATGCAGGATGCCAGAACACTTCTGGAAGCTCTTCTAACAGGCAGCAGACTGTCTGCTTATGAAGGCTGCTGTGTTACAGAATCACAGAACATCCTGAGTTGCAAAGGACCATCAAAACTCCTGGCCCTGCACAAGACAATCTCACGAGTCACACCATGTGCATGAGACTATCATCCAAACTCTTCTTGAACTCTGTCAGGTTTGGTGCTGTGACCACTTCCCTGGGGAGCCTGTTCCAGTGCCCGATGATCATCTTGGTGAAGAAGGTTTTTCTAATATCCAACCTAAACCTCCCCTGACACAACTTCAGGCCATTCCCTCAGGTTCTGTCACTAGTAACATGAGAAAAAATCAGTGCCTGTCCCTCCTCCTCAGAAGGAATTTGTAGACTGCAATGAGGTCTCCCCTCAGTCTCCTCCAGGCTGAACAGGCCAAGTGACCTNCCCTCAGGTTCTGTCACTGGTAACATGAGAAAAAATCAGTGCCTGTCCCTTAGCCTCAGAAGGAATTTGTAGGCTGCAATGAGGTCTCCCCTCAGTCTCCTCTTCTCCAGGCTGAACAGGCCAAGTGACCTCTGCCACTCCTCGTACGGCTTCCCTTCAAAGCCCTTCACCATCCTCGCAGCTCTCCCTGTCGCCTTCGCACCCATTTCTTTCCCCCGCTGTGCTATGTCCCCTGCCCAGCCACACCGTGCCGCACCTCCCTGCTGACTGAAGGATGCCGCGCTGTGTACTCTGTGCCACAGAGAACCTCGTGCAAACCCACCACAGGTCACCCCTGCAAGCGAGCTTAGTCTAACTCAGCAGAGCTGCGCTTCGGCGGTCAAGCTCCCCTAGATCCTACAGTTCTGCCAACACCTCGGTGCTGGGCAAGGGGGCGGCGGCCCCACACTGCAGCCCCGGAAGGTCCCCGTGTGCTCATGGAAGAGCTGCACAAGGAGTGTTTCTCCAGCGAGCCGCCAGCGTCTGCTCCAGCAGTGACAACAGGTGACAACCTGCTATCGATACGGATGTCACTTTACTGGTGCTCAGCACGAAGAGGAAACATTTCGCCGTCCAGACGGACATGCACACGCGGCGGTCGTTCCCACGTGAACGACTTCTCCTCTTTGGGAAGCGAGCCGCAGAGTGACAGACAGCCCCGTGCGCTCACCGACAGCACACGGGAGCAAGGGCGCTATAACCTGTTTGTCCTGAGGAGAGTCCCAGCTCCCCGACCGACGTGCCGCCGAGTGGAAACTCCGAGGCTCAGACCGCAGCCCGGCTATCCCGTTCCAGACGCCCCTCCGGCAGCGCAGCCCCCCACGACCCCGGCACCATCCCGCCCCCGCCCGCCGTGCCGGCTGCCCGCGG
>WEIV01008958.1:149356-166049 GCA_013390005.1 Calyptomena viridis | reverse complement strand
CGTAGCACAAGGTTTCATGGTCTCTTCTCAATATGGACTTGGTATAAAGTGGGTTGTCAGCAAAGTAAAGCCTGCACACGTAAATGCATACATTATTAATTTCACCATTCTAAATAAATATACTCAAATTCTTAGGAGACATGATGTCTCTTATGAGAGCCATTTAGTCCAGTTCTGTTTCCTCATTATTATGCAGAATTTTGGAAGATGTGCCTTACAATCTCAACAGCTGAAAGAAAGTGGGTAAAAAAAACATTTTCCAAAAGCTGCTTTCAAAGAGATAGTGCACTGGCAAAACTGCATGCTATAGGATTTTTTACTCAATTACAAAAATAATAAACATATTCACAAAACATGCACAGATCTCTCCTCCCCATATATCATTTAAGAGAGTTGCAACAACTCTTATTTACACCTAATAGGCTGATATTACAGAACCTTTCTGCTCTGCCTGCCTTTAGGACCTTTCTGTCACGTAGGACAATACGTCTGTAAACAGAAAGCTAACATCAAACCTCCACAATCTTTCCTTCACAAAATCCCACAACTGATCTCCACTAAACAAATTCAGATGTGGCTGCTGGACACATAATAACTAGCTAGTGAAACAGAAATGTTAGAAAAAACTATTCACATTAAAAATGTGGTTTTTTGAAGTTGGAAATATCAGAGGAAGAACAAATGTAGTTGAAACTCTATTTGAGCCACCACAGTCATCTGGATCACAATTCAGCATTAAGACTGAAAAATAAAAGCAGCCATGCCATTCAAACTATATGTAAAAAAACCCCACAAAACTGCTTGTTTCTGTTTTCCTTCCTTAAGGCCTGAAAGAGATCTTGCCCCCTCTTTATTTAAAAACACGTCATGCAGTCAGAGAATGCTATTTAAGTAATAATTTAGATTCTACAGAACTGACATCAGCCTCAGAAAGGCATACTAGTTAAAAACCCCACAAACCTTCAAAAAACTTCAACCTTGCTTTTCTCCTAAGACACAAGAAATGTCTGTTTCACATGGTGAGATACCGAAGAGTTTGTGTAAGGTAAGTCTTATAAAGATGCTATTATGAAAAACAGATTAAAATTTAATGTTAAAAGCTTATTTTCAGAAGTTTAAGAATTATAAGTATCTAAGAAGATATCTCTAATGTTAGGGCAATAAGCTTGTTCAAAACCTAAATAAAAATCTGTGCAGCTTACCTCGAATGGGGCCCAGTGCTGCATCCTTAGCTAACGCAGTTAGGTCACTTCCAGAGTATCCATCTGTCATTCTTTGTCAAAGGAAAAAGTGGAGGAAAGGAGGAAGGGAGAAAAAGAAACCAAAACCTTCTTCAAGTCATATCAATTTATTTGCAGGTAACTAAAATCAGAAGCAGTATTACTTTTATGTTATTTTGCAAGTTAAATAAATCAGAAGTGAATTCAAGTTAAATGATCTATACTTAAATATTTTCCAGATAAAACTTAATGTATAGGTATTCAAGTCCCAAACAACATTCTAGAAAAAGCGAAAAGGTAGCAACCAGCTTGGATGAAAACTAATCTCAAGCACATTTACTATTTCTGTTATGAGAATTCCCTATCACTAATATATCAACATTTGTCAGACTAATATAAAAGCACAACCTCAACTCTCCTGTACTCTTTCAACCGCATCAGTACAATGAAAAAATCCAATACCACACTTTATTTTCCTCTCAGTTCACTTCATATCACATCATAGCTAAATTCTGATATCTACTGGGGTTTGTTTGCTTGTTTGTTTTTATCATAAAATTGGCAGTCATACAGATCATCCAAATCCTCAGAACTACAAGGTCAGAGGTAAAGATAATTAAACCAAGGAGCCAATCTCTGTGGGAACTTTTCTGGAATTATATTTAATATCCAAATTAACCAATGAAATACCTTGCAAAACAAAAGTCTCCACTGAACCAGGAAGCCACCAATATATAATGCAAATATAAATGAAAATTAGTAGTACAGGTCACCTATAGAAAAAATTAAGAACAAAAAAGCTCCACCCTTCTTCTGGAGATCATTAAGTCTGTTACAGTTTATAGAAAAAGTTGCAGAGGAGCAAAGGAACGCAAAATCATGAAGGAGGGTAAATACCTATCTCTTTCAAAACAAAGAAAGAAAACAAAGCAGGCAGGATCCTCATGTTTTATGTTTTCTCTGAACTCTTAAAAAAAAAAAGGTGTACTTAAGCTGCCTTTGTAATTTGGTTCATAAATTTGCAGTCAGAATTCAAGACATTGTCTTTTTCCTCCAGTTAGCTATTACTGCAGCCTAAATGTGACCTGAATTAGCAACCTTCAAGCACAGAGAATATGTTCAGTGGATTACATATCAACTTCTACAACATTACTAAGAAGCTGACAAATGCTACATCCAAGACTACTCATGTCCTGTGTACTACCACAAACAGGAACAAAGACTGAAGCAAAAATATGCAAGTGGATGTACTATCTCACACTCTGTTTTCATTCATTCATTCATTCATTCATTCATTCCTGCCCTAGGTGCTCTACCTGCTTTTTAGTCCAGCTTCCTTCACACCCATTATTAGATTTAGGTGACTAAGAGCAGTAGTGCCAATCTTAAAGATGAAAAACATAAACCAGTTCAGTTTCCTAAGAGGAAGGGCATTTAACACACATTTTTCCAATCAAATAAGAAAGTGAAAAGAATCTAAAACTATCCAGTTCTTGCTCTGCTATGTTGGTAATATATTCAACAAACCTAGCAATGACCCAGCAAAGGAAAGTTGCTTTTGATTTGAAATGCATGCCAAGTGCAAAATTGGTATTGCCTCTCTGCATCAGGGAGCAGAGCTGGACTGCTTGGGGGATGGGTGGAGAAGCAGTCCTCTCCCTCCTCCTCAAAGGAGAGCAGTGATGAGCACATTTCAACAACAGAAATCCAACTAGGTGTGTATGTGTGTGTATATATGCATATATACACACACATAATATATATACATGCACTTTCATACAGTCTAACTAACAGTATACTATCTTCCCAAAACGCATGCGATTCCTGTCGTCGCTATCTGATGATTTACATTAGTTACATATTGAATGAATAAAACAGTCTGACAAATATATTTATTTAGTATAGCTACAAAATACTTACCTAGCTAGTTGAGCCAACTCTTTTTGGGTCAATGGACTTCCTTGCTTGCTTAGAAGATTTTTTAGTAAAATCAGTCTTGTCTGAAAAGAAGATACAATTATCAGTTGTAAAACTCCTTTTCACAGTACACTTAAAATTGTGTTGCAAGAACAAAACTACACGTTTGTCAGTTTGGCTTTTGTGCTTCACTGGTTTAAACTTGCCTATAGTGCTTTTGTGATTAGACAGCACACCATCATCTCTTCAGGGGGAAAGAGAGGGACTGGGTAATAACAAGAACAAGGCTATAACTACTTCAAGAATAATAGAATAGAATCCTCATCAAAAGTCCTGATCGTCTGCTGAGCTGAAAAACATTAAAAAAATTAATCTTCTGCAATAAACACTCTCTTCCAGCCAACCAAATGTGTTCCTGCAAGTCTCACTTCAGACTTGTCCATACCTGCCAGTATGTAAGCAACACCTCACTAGCCAAGACATAGTGAGTAGCTACTATCAGATTTGCTATTAGCATAAGTAAAAAAATATCAAAAACTTAAAATGGTGCCAGAATTAAAGTACAGTGTATACAGTCAAGCTGGGCCAGAATTTAATGCATGGAACTGTAATCACCCACGACAGGAAGTTAAGAATCACCTATAAATATACTTTATACTCTTTTTTTTTAATTAAAATTGATCTGGAAACAAAAAATATGAATGGAAAACAATACTTACTTCCTCATTTGGTAAAGACACGTATACCCGTTTGGTGAATCGTCTGGAAAAAACCAAAAAACTTCCATATATACATACACACACTTTCTAGCACATACAGATCTAATATTTGGTTTGGTAGGTGCCAAAATTTCACTTTCATAATCAAATTCTAGGGATTAGAACTATAGATTTTTAAAAAAACAACACCAACAACCAAACAAACAATATACACAAGCCATTGGTCACCTTACTATTATCTGAAGTCATAAAACTCCTCCCACAGAGGAAACACTCTCAGAGGTAGAAATACCACCGACTACCAGCAACAAAATGAAGCATCTCTTCATTGTACACAAAAAGGCTTCAGAATCATTCATACAGACAGTGCTGACATACCTATTTCCCTCAATCAAGAATGAAAAGAGAATAAAGTATGAGTGCTTTCAGCTAGAAAGTCCTAAGGCAAATCTACACGAAGATCTTTAATTGCATGGGATGTCAGAAGTCAAATATTCACAGAGAAGAAATACTGGATTTCACTGGTCAAATTTTTTCCTTCTTTTTTGCCATTAAGGTCCAAATAACAAAAAAGCAACATATTATATGCAAGAAATTTAACAAACACTGACTTGATCTCAACAGGTACTGCTGCTTAAGTCAATTCCAAGGCCATCACAATTGTGCAGATGCATTTCAAAAGAGAAGAGTAAAGCACCTCTTTGAGAGGTTAAATAATTTGACCTTGCTGCTACTTATTCCAAAACTTCACCAAGCCCCAAGTAGCAAAACCTGTTCTTTGTAATGAACATCATATTACTATAGTCATAAAAAGACAGAGACATTTTGATACCTGAGAACAGCATCATCAAGCTCCTGAGGCCTGTTTGTTGCTCCCATCACAAGTATTCTGTCCTCTCCAGAAGACTGCACCTGTACAATGTGGGAAGGAAAGACAGCTTTCAGTTTAACACAGTTTACAGTAAGTAGTAACATAACAAAGCCAGTTAGAGACCTGCCATGTATTCAGGAAACTGATGGGATCTTACTATATATACTTCCTCCCCCTTAAGTTATCTTTAAAATATTCTTCAGATAAATGTAAAGTCAAACTAGGAAAAACTAAAAATAAAAAATGAAAAAAAAGAAGGAATGTAAACACAAGACACTATGACACTGTGCCCCAGTCTTTTTGCTTGAAAAGTCTTGCTGGAGAAAATTCAGGCTATAAAAGGCACTCAGGAATTTTGTCATCCAGAGATAATTATGTTTAAAACAGCCAGAGACTCTTCTGCTGTTGTAGGTTTTAACACCAAACACTGTTTTGAAGCCTACAGAGAGAGAATCAAAACTTTAAGCTAAAGTATAGCCAGAACCACTACATCAGATCAGAGATTGATCCAATACAGATCTCACAAGAATCCAGTAATCCAAATGAGAAGCTATTCAACAGTAGAAGGACATAGCAATTTCCCTCCCAACTCACTCAATTGCAAGACTTGATTTTATAACCAATAATATGGAAACTTACAGCTTTCAAACCTCAGAGAAAGCTTTTGGTTATCAGAGATGTTACTATTCACCTGGTGTGCAATTTTTCATAGACTTAAGTTCACTGCTACCTTACCAAGTTCAAAATGCTTCACAAAAATATTGTTACACCCTCATGAAAGCTTGCTAACTTAATATTTTTGTTTAATTTTCCCTTTTAATTCTAGGAGAAAACTGTGTTTGTGTTAAAATCTCTGCATATCATTGTCACATTGCATTATTTGTCATGATCCATCCATTTTGGAGTTTTAACCTGATCTTGTTGTCTCTCCATACAGTTATATTCTCCTCCTTCAATTAATATTACACTGAAGCAATATTCCACTCTGCTAATGGAACATAAACTAAAATTATTCAATACAAAAAACAGTGATGTGTGACAGAAAAATATTCTGATACTTGTGTGTGTCCCCCACTACGATGCCCAACTCCTCTTACTGGTTATTGCATACCTGCTATTAAATATACTTACTATATCCTGTCTTCTCTAGCTGACCATGCCAAGAAAAAAATTATAGCTCAATAAAAAGCATAATAACACAGAAATTAATCTTTCTAAACATTCAGAGGTGTGTATACATGTGTATACACATATATAAAATATGAACTAGTCTGTACAAAATCCTCATCCCTCAAGTCTCCCCTTACCACGTGACAGTGCATGTTTGTGACATGCTTGGGATACATATTCCTTAGTAACCAAAAAGACCCTACTTAAAAGCCATTTCATCTTCTTTTGCTTTGCCAGAATAAAGAGAAGTGCTTCACTTGTCCTCGTCTCCTTTATTATTACCATTTGTTATCGTTTCTTCTCTGTCCATCATCCTTCGATCCGTTATTTCAGCTCATCTCCAGATGACTACCTTTCACTCCAGACTGAATTTTCCAGAATACCACAGTAAGCAGGTAATAAATTAACAGCAACAGAAAAAAGGAGGGAAACAGAGCTAAGCCCCTGCAGCCAAATCCTTTGTACTTCATCTATACCTTGTACTGGCACTCACTACATTAGCCAATTCAGCTAAATCAAACAATACCCAAGACTAAATACTTACACCATCAAATTCTATTAAAAATTCTGTTTTTAGACGCCTGCTAGCATCATGTTCTCCTTCTCGTCTTTCACACAAAAGGCTATCAACTTCATCTAAAAAACAAAGGAATACATCTTAGTTAAGGATACAACAGAGGCTTCATATTTACCTGAGTACTTTTGCTAAGTTCTTTTCTTTCTCTACAGGGATCCAATAAGAGAGATCAGATCTTTACTAAGATCTGTCTGTCTCCTAAGGAATAAAGTTTACAAGCTTGTGTAATGTGTTTTCTTTGAATATGCAGTACCAACCACAGAGGAGAGGAAAAATAATCTTGCTGATGATAAACTGCAACTCTGGACAGGCAAAATCTCATTTAAATGTTTGAAGTTTAACACCAATTAAATGATGTAACAGTAATATAACATGCTCTACATAGAACTACTGATAAGCCACCAGGTCACACCTGAGACACTTGTCCTGCAGTGCAGAATTACTCAAAAGAAGTTTATCCAACTATTCCAATTTAATAAGATTATTTAAGAAAATAAACAAAATGCAACATTTAAGGTCTTACCAATAAAAATTATAGAAGGCTGAAGTTCTCTGGCTACTGCAAATAGAGCACGCACCAGTTTCTCCCCTTCACCAACCTAAAACAGCAATAAACTGGTTTTGGAGGGAGTTCATAAAGTTTTTACTACAAGACAGCAACATAAGGGGCCTACAAAAAATCTTGCTGGTAATCAGTCACACTCAGTCCATTTATACAAATTCAGATTATCACTAGTTCAGTATTACATGCAACAGTATTGTTCATGTCTTAAAAGAAACATTACAACTCCACTCAAGATCATGATTCAGTTAGTTGTCAAGAGATTTCATTGCCTAAACTACCAGGGTGAAAGGGAGCTGGGACCCACTTGATTTACTTTTTAAAGTAAAACTCCACAACCACTCATTTACAGGACAGTCAGCGTCATCCTGACCCACAAAAACCTTTGACACTGATTTATCACAAGCACAAACCAAGTTTTTTTACTTCACAAGTCACTTTTTAAAAACTATGTTCACTACAGGCCATCAGGTCACCAAGGACTCAGATGTCTCTAGCTTTCTCAAGCCCAAATTACAGCATCTGTGTTTTCCAATCCATGTAATTTACAGTCACTACTTACGTATTTTGAAGTTAGGCTCGCTGCACTAATATTAAAGAAAGTAGCATTTGATTCTGCAGCAACTGCTTTGGCCTAGGAGAGGAGGGGGAAAAAAGTACATTTTAAACATCACACTGAAGACAGTTCTCTGCTTCTGTAGCAAGCACTCATGTCCTGATTGATGATTTTGAAAACCCCTATTTCTTCAAAGGGAAGACCTTGTAAATGGTACAGGCCACTTACAAATAAGAATGGATAAGCAGGCAAACCCCTGGAGAAGCTTCCAAACTCCCTTAACCTTCTCTAATCACATTAATTCCATAGCCAAGTACAGATTGCTTACTAAAGGACACAAGTCTCCTACTCCTTTCAATTTATCCTGAAGAGACATCTGTATCAATTTTAACTGATTTCAGGTGGTAATTTAAGGCAGCAGTTGGAACAAACCACATTAAAAATTTTTTTTTTTCCTCCTTTATCTGTACAAAAATTTTTTCAGAGGAAAGCTAGGAAAAAGAATCAGTTCAGTTAGAATGTTCATTCAGATTACCACCTTCTTTAACAGTTTCACCATATTCAAAAAATGGTTCCCTAGTTATACAGTTTAATTTTAGTGATTAGAAAATACATTCCAGTATGTAAAACACAACAGATGAGCACACACGAGCTGCTCAACATTTGCACTCTTGCACTTCAGAGCTGATCCAGCTTCAGTGTCAGCAAAGAGTGTGCAGCTGCAGCCACGCCATGTGATGCAGGACGATGTGCTCAGCTCAGCTGCATCAGGACACTCGATGCTCCCTGGCTGATGCACAGACAACTCACTCCAGTTCCACAAATCTAGCACATCAGGCTGAGAAAACAAGCTGCAGCCATACAGTTCCACAGCCCTTACACTCTTTGCATAGGAGTGTGTGAGGCAATAGTCTTTCTTGCTACTGTGCTCCCTCCTCATTTCCAAAATGTACTTCTAATATGTTTCAGTGGAGAGCAAACCATTTCTGATTAATCACTGCTGTACAAAACAATTAACCATCTTACTTTTTGCTTTCTTTGGAAATGGAATTTGGACTTGCTGGTTTAAGTTTTAAAGTATTACTTGTGATATTGAGAAGAATTAAATGGAGAACAGCTTAGCAATTCCCTCCGTAAAATCCAGAGTTAAGAAGAATTTTGCATTTTGGTATATAAAATGACACCATGATACACAGTCAGGAAGAATATACAGTTTATTACACAAGACCCAAACTGAAAGCCACTCCTCCTGGTTACATTTTAAGCCACCAACTCATGCATGAAGTAATTTTCTCACCAACATTGTCTTCCCATTTCCTGGTGGGCCAAACAGCAATAAACCACGTGCAGGAGCTCTTAGACCTGTAAATAACTGAAAAGTACATCATCTTAAGTTATCTTCAAAGACTCAAATAAAATGTTGCTTTACCTTTATAAGAAATGGTCTAAGATTGACAAATGGCTCACTGGTTAGCAGTGGGAGAAACAGTAGCAATGCCACAACAGTTCAGGCTCTGAAAGAGCTATGATCTGTTACTAACTTGACCTAATGCACACCACTATTGTTTCCCATGCAGCAGTTAAATTACCTTATGATTGTTCTGTGCATGGATGCACTGTGAAAGTAGCTTAAAACACTCTCCACAAGAGACACTAGCCTATCGAGTTTAAAGAATCAATTCCATTTAAAAAGGGGGTAATGCAGGTGTGTAGTAGAAGAGCTAAAGCAATGTTCCTACTAACTCCATATGGAAGAACTCCTTCATCTTTCTTTTTTTATTAAATGAAAATTGAGAAGACAAACTTTCAACAAAACTATATTACTTAACAACCACCTACTCTCTCTATATGCTACTGATAGTCATCTCCTCCCTCTCACTTTGCACTGGGTTCATCCTTCCTACACTATAAAATAGCACCAATCATATGTACCATCACTGCAGCAAGTCTAAAAATTCTCATAAAGTACATATCTTTTCATTATCACCCTCTCCTGTTTCCTCCAGCACTTTGCCTTTACCCCTTTGGTCAAAAGTTTCAGAGTTCCATTTTTGGTCTCATACTCACTCCTCCCCTCCAGCTTCTCATAATTCCAACAAACAAGCGAAAGAAATAGTAGGGAATCTCTTATATACACATCCCACGTCTAAACAGCACCATTGGAAGGCATTGCCTTCCAAAATATCAATGATAATTAATAGCTCCATTACTAGTGTTGTATTTCTACCATGACTGACCAATATACGTCTTCTCTATTATTTCATCATCCACAGCATTTTGTTTGTGCTTGATTATGATCACTAAAAGTAGTTACCCAGCTATGCACTAAGTGAACACTCCAGTGTTTCTGCTTTCCATGCTACACACCACCATGTGCATTTTCTGTCTGACTGCTTTAGTTTGAAATAATTCTTTGGAAGTTCCACCAGTTTCATGCAGCCCAGCCCAAATCTGTAACTCTTCCTCACCTTCATCATCACCTACACACAGTTCAGCTGCAACTGCCATTTATCACTGAAGCACAACAAGCTTTTAAAATTTTTGTTAACAGACTAATCATACTGAACATGGTCTGAAATAATTGCTACCTTTATGATCATTAGCATCTTACTGCTGAAATGGCTGCAGCCAGAGCACCTCAACTCTTGCTCTCCTACAAAAATACTATTAATTGGCTTGTTTAAATATGAATTTGAGTTCAAAACTCATAAAGGTTAAGTTTTAACTAGTGTTAATTTATTAAATATCCCCCTATAGTTCCCATATATACTATGTTCATTTACAAGGAATAAAACCAATCTCTTTTCTTCCAAGGAAAGTTTAACAATTTGCAGGATTCTCTGTCCTTAGTACATCTCAACCTACACCAAGCTTAGGCCCTTGACTAGCTACAGTAATACAAAGACAACCTTATTAATAATACCACCTGTTACTGGAAAAGAGCTATAATTACTCCAAGCCTCACATCTCAAAGTCCTTCCCACACAGCTCATTGTATTAGTGTTACTGAAAAACAAACTTGACATACTATAGCACTGTAGTAACAGAGATGGTACAATGGCATTTTCCTTCTGCATAACATGAGAGCATTGCCAAAGCTTCATTTTCCTTAAGGCAAGGATTTCTGTGATGCTATGCCAGGTTTAGGGTTTCTTCCCTAAGATGCTTCAAAACCAGAAGCTGCACTAAGGGAAAGAGAAAAATCAGAGCAAATCCAGTCACCTGCCAATGCCACGAATGAGACCCAAAAGCAAACAAGAAGTACAGACAGCAGTTTTGCTTCAATAATCATAGAATCCTAGAGTGCTTTGGACTGGAAAGGACCTTAAAGATCATCTACTTCCAAATTCTCTGCCATGGGCAGGGAAAACCCTCACTAGACCAGGTTGCCCTTTCCCACCTGACTTCGAACGCTTCCAGGGATGGGGCATCACAACTTCTCTGGGCAAACATGTTCCAGTGCTGCACAACTCTCACATGTAAAGAATTTCTTCTTAACACCCAAATCTAAGCCTAGCCTCAGTTTGAAGCCTCTCCCCCTTGTCCCGTCACTACATGCCCTTGTAAACAGCTCCTTTTCAGTTTTCTTGTAAGTCTTCTTCAGGTACTGAAATGCTGTAATAAGGTCACCCTGGAGCCCTCTCTTCTCCAAGCTTAATAATCCCAACTCTCTCAGCCTTTCCTCATAGGATAGGTGCTCCAGCCTTCTGATCAACCTGGTGGCCCTCCTCTGGACTCGCTCCAATAGGTCAT
Organism: Calyptomena viridis; assembly: GCA_013390005.1. Lineage (NCBI taxonomy): Eukaryota > Metazoa > Chordata > Aves > Passeriformes > Eurylaimidae > Calyptomena > Calyptomena viridis. The sequence goes on along the minus strand of WEIV01008958.1, from coordinate 154,704 downwards.
GTCCCGTGCTGGAGACCCCAGAGCTGGACACAGTACTCCAAGTGGGATCTCACCAGAGTACTGCAGCAAATCACGGCAAGAAATTTCTGCAAAAGTCCCACCACTTTTAGCAAGTTCAGCTTTAGAAAATTACTTTTTTAAAAAGTAGCTCAGACAACTCCAGTAGTGTACAGACCAGGCCTGAATCTAGGCAGTCACGCTAGTTGAGGTACCATGTATGACAAATAAATGACCAATTTCCACAGAGCCAAGTAAAGATGAAATCTGCCCTCAAATGTCATATACCTCAGTGTACTTGCTTCACTACACTTGTCTGCATCCTCTCCTGCTGAGAATAAACTCTTTACAGTGTGTAACCAACATGTTCAGAGAAAGGTTGACCACAGTAACAACATTTTCTAATCAGATAGTGTAATGATCTAATTTATATACAAATCTCATCTCTTTCACTCTTCAAATTCCGGTCTTTATCCTTTACATGCTCGTACTGGGTTGGACACACAGCTATAGCTGTCTGGAACACTCAGCCTCACGAACTGTGAGGATTTTTGATTGTTTGTTCTTCTTGTTCATTTGTTTTGTGGGGAATTTTTTTAGGGGTTTGTAGTCTACCAATTTGAGCTTGCTTGGGGGTTTTATTAGTTTGTTTGGGTTTTTTTAAGCTCTTGTCCCAGTCACTTTCTCCAACTAACCAGGAGAAGAGAAATTTTATGGTAGTATTGATGCCTTGAGGTTTTTTCACATATTTCTGGAATTTTAGCTTGACTGCATGGTTTCTCACATGGACCTTCTTATTAGGCCTTTCCCACAATTTGTAAAGCTGTGTTTAGCATTTCTTTTGAGACAAACAGGTTATAACAACGACACCATGTTTTTCCAGAAGCCACCTGCAAGGACATTATAGAAGGCAAGACAAGACAGAGGTCCAGAGAGCCTGGAAAATCTGCAGAGGGAAGGGAAGGGCACAGGCGTGAGACGGGACTCTGGTTGGATGTACCAAGGATGTAAGGATTGATGAATGTTATAAAGGTAGTTTGATAAGGGGGGCTGGCATGCATTTTTGGATCTGGAAGCTTCATTAAGGAACCTGCACTTTCTTTTATCTCTATTAATATTGTTTGGAAATTTTCTTCCTCCATTTTTAGACATCAGTATTCTAACACATAAACCCTACATTCTCCTTTTCCAAGATGGCCATCACCACACAGCTACTGACAGCAGTCATAACCAGTAAAGACAGGATTCAAGAATCACCACCTCATGTGTGAAGCACAATACTTTTCTCTGATCCAGTCACAGACTGATAACAACACCCAGTTGCTTACCTCAGGTCTAAGAGAAGGAAGGATAACAATTTCTTGCAAAGCTTGTTTAGCCAATTCCTGCCCTGCGATATCATCAAATTTGACAGCTGGCCCACTAACAAAGAAATGGAATACTAATTAGTCTAACAATGAGATGCTCTTTTTCAGCTGCAGCTGACTAATTTAATGCATTTGACGATTTATACAGAACCCTTTTGAGAAAACCTACAACTTGTATTACTGAGCATTTAAAAAGATAAGCATTTCTGAATCGAATTTTCATCCTTTGCCAAAGTAAGAACAAAAAAATGCACTCAAAACAATCCTCCCAAAAACAAACAACAAACTAGAAGCACTAATTTTATTCCAAGTAGACCAAGTCTGTACTGAATGAAAAACTGATTTTCTGCATTGAAAAGCCTACTTTTCTTCAGACTTACCTATCAACAACTTCATTCAGGATAAGATTAGCAAGATTACTGTCCACATTTCTAAATATCTTCATGTCTTTCTTTTTTCTAGGAGCAGTGGTAGGAGTAGAAGGTTTATTTGTTCTGCTATTTTTAGGAGCAGCCTGGACAGGAAGAAAAAACAAAAACATCAGATTGATACTTTTAAAGTCTAGTGTTAACAAAGTAACACTATATTTCATTTGCTGTATTTCATTTGCTCCTGTTTCAGTCACAACCTAACCATAATTTAATTTTCAATGCAACCTATGCATGCATGCATGCCTTGGAAGAGAAAGAACATGTAAGGGGAAAAATCTGAAGTTTTGGAGTAAGAGGATTTTTTTCATCCATCTTTTACATACTAGTATTTATTTTTCCCCTAGACAGCCTTCCCTCAGTTTCCCATGCAATTTTAAAAACAAGTATTATTTATTTCTGTGATTATACTTAAAACCCATTTGCCCATGCACCCACCCAACATTTCTCAATTTCTAAAATCCACTCTACAGCCTAGCTCAAGAGGCTTGGCCAAAAATTTAGGGGGTTCAGCTTTTTCAAAAACCTTTCTGCTGGTACAATACTGCAGTAAAGGCATTAAATATGGAGTTTGTCCTGGAATTTACATTCATTTTTCAATCATATAGTCCTATGTTTCTCTTTACCATACCTTGTGAGTTGAAGCTGCAGCATTAGGTGCTGGTCTAGACACAGCAGATGATGATATCCCACTGTAGCTGGGTGTTCTATGGTGACCTGAAAGGCCTGTGGATCCAGTTTTTGCAACAGTTTTTGAACGAGGAAGGGAATTACTGGTGTGTGTTAAGGGATCCTTCTTTTTTGGAACTGCTCCACTTTCTATAAAGAAAATCAATGTAATAAGAACATTTGCAGCAGTCATACTTTTACTATCAACTCTAACTTGAAGATAGAGTTGTTGAAACATAAAATACAATGTTACAGAAGAATAAGAAATTTCTTAAGAGGTTTAGTACTTTTGGGAGGATATTAACTGCTGCTTTCACCTAAAGTTGGATTTTAATTTTTAAGAGCTCTCAAAATGAGCACTAGTTAGCCATCTTAGAAAAGACAGAGATAATTTAGTCCTTATAAAGGGAAGGACTAGTAGGATCCTATTCCTTAGGATGCAGAGTTTTCTGGTTTGTGTTCTGCTGTTTTTTCCTAACTCCTAAAATTAATTATTATAATCATCCCCAAACTTCAAGCGTTTAGATGCGAAGTATTCACTCCTTAAGTGATGTTAGCAGGCTAGTTACTTTGGATGCTAGCTAGTGCTATCCAGAGCTTCCACACAGAAGCTCCACCAACGCATTTTAAATAGGGGAAATTGAAATAGTTATACCTGCAATCAACTGTCAGGTGTTTTGTCCTACAACTTTCTTTCACCTCAGGAATCTCAAGGGGTAAGTAACTTCTAAATGGACAGCTCTGAGCAGCTTACTGTCCTACATTTAAAATTAACCACTGATTCAAACATCACCAAACATTCCATTCACACTACTAATTCACCTCCCTGATGAAGCAGGAAAGTCTCAAATTAGGTGACAGAGAAAACTTAAAATATTGGTCAAAAATAATCACACTACAAAAGGCCATTTTGGTCCAGAGTAAACAAAACAGCACTTGATTTCCACATTCTCCATACGGGATACACAATACAATAAAGTTCCTTGGCACAGAAATGGCCAAGTATAAAACATCAAATCAGAGAAAGAGATCAGAACGTGCTACAGCAAGCAGGCAGGCTGGTCAGGGTGGTTAATGACCAGAGCACAGCATCAGACAGGTGATCTTTTGTGGTGGGAATACACTACTGGGAACTGTCTAGTGCAGTACTGTTGTCTGCCATGAAACCTGTAAATACTGTTGTATTTTATAACCTTTCTAAAGGATTAAGGAGCATTTTGATTAGATAAGGGAAATATGGCATCAGAGGTAAGGAAGNGGGAAATATGGCATCAGAGGGAAGGAAGCTCAAGACAAATTTCAGCTACAAGTTTCTTCACTAAGATTTTAGAAATCTGCAACTCAATTTGACTTGTTTAAGGAACAGGCCAAAGAACTCTGATGTTTAAGGAAATTAATGACTCTAGGAAGTATCTTTAACTGATAATATTGCAGGTCAGTGCAAAATGCTTTAAGTAAAAAGCCTTGTAATTTAAAATGTTGTGTTTAAAAAATTCAAAGAATGCTTCAGTGAAAACAGTATCATAACTACTACCATATTCCCAGCCTCTTTAAACATACTACAGGTATGCCTGCAGGTATCCTTAACTACCTGGCTAAAAGGGTTCTAAGGCCTTTCTTCAGTCACAAATTTTTAGAGTTACAGAAACTCTGCAGGGGTCATCATAAACGGTGCAGATGTATCAACATGCAAAAAACAAGGGAACTTGAAGAACAGAATTAACTACATTTACCTGTGAGATATTTCTTGTTAAAAAACAAAACAAGAAAAACTGCCAAAACTGGATACTGATTAAATCACACACAGCTCCAGAGCTGGTTACTTAGTCATTCCTGCACAGGAGTTTCCAAGTCAAAACCTCCTTAAAATTAGGCATACTTATTAACTTTCAAGTTCAAAAAGCAGTATATGAATCTAATAAAACATCTAACATTGTTACTGGCCCAATTTAACCAAAATATGGCACTCAGTTTGGCTGGGTTTTGTTTTTTCCCCTCCACTCATTTGCACAGCTGGCTTAAAGTCAATATGGGAAGGCTTCAAAAAGCTACAACAGTTTTTCTCCACCTTCTTCACCCTAACATGTTGCTCAATTATCACACTTTCCCAGAACTACCTTCACCTATGGAGAACAGTACACAGACATTGCAATTTTGAGAATTATTAAGTCGCACAGGTAAGGAGTATTTCAGGAAGCTGGAAATACAAGTAGGGAAAGAAGAGGCAAGAGAAAGGTTTAAACTCAAATTATGATTTGCTCTAGCTGGACCTCTAGGACTCAAGACCACTAAGTTTATGCATGTTTTGTGGTCAGTCCTAATGGCTAGCACACAAAGAAGCACCAATGAACAGCTCTTGAACACAGTTGTTTGTTCAGTGTCAAATCCAGATGAAAACTTCATTTTACATACAAATTGTCATTGAAGCAACAAATAAAAATGTGATCAAACTTTTTAGAATTACAGTTTATCTAAAGTTTGCCTATTTCTAAAGCATGAAGTGTTTAAGTGCATGTCACAGTGCTCCTACTGTTTCATTATGTGAGATGCGTATTTTGCTGTAACAAATGCACCCCCCCCAACACATTTCTTACCCATTTGTATTTGTCATCTACTGAAAAACTGAAAATATATAGCAAGTGGCCTTAAAGCCTTCACAGTATCTCCAGCAGCCTTTTGCCAAATGTTTTAATGTTCTGTTTCAAACAATAATGAAGTGCCTAAAATAAGTTCTAATGACCAAGAGACACCGCGATACTTTTTCAAATGTATTTCAAACACTGAACAGTTCAATTGCCTATTTTATATATATTTATAGGATAGTAATAGCGGCTTCATTATTTTGATGTTTCTCTCTAATTCTGGGTAGAATAGTTTACTTTAAAGC
>WEIV01008958.1:130851-143102 GCA_013390005.1 Calyptomena viridis | reverse complement strand
TAATGACCAAACCTGCAGGGATTTAAATCATACATTCTGGTAGTAGAGATATTATATACTTCAACTGTAGGGGTTTTTGTGATGTTTAAGTTGTTTTCTTTTCAGTCAGATCACATCAAGTGATAACACAAGCAAGGACAAAGCACTACCCACAAAATACATTGTTACTTCATGTTTCAAAGAACAGCAAATTTTTGGAAGAAATTCTAGTTACTTGCAAATAGAATGTCTGCAACAAGCCACACCTTATCAAACATTGTTAACATTTAATCACTTTCTCTCTATTGTTCCCTAGTTTATACTGCCTCTAGAAGTCAGCCTTTAACCCTAATGAGTAGAAAATATCTTTTTTGGACATACTAAGTTTGTACCAATACCCACATTCGACAATAAAAGCCACATGCCTCTTTCACCTCACGTTCCCTTCAATTTTTTTTCAAAAAGTACTAAGGACACCAGAAACTCAAGGGAAACAAAAGGGATTCACTTTCTTGTGGTTGTCACAACTTCCCGGTCAATCATCAGTTAGGAACAAAATCACAAAGTGTAAGAGGAGAAAAGAACACAACTTTCCCTGTCTGCTCTACATCCTCCTAGAAAAAGGACTTAGTAGAACCCCAAACAACAAAGTGCAAGATTAAAGCTGCAGATACACAAGTTAAACTCAAGTACATTTGTTAGTTCACTCTTACAGAGCAATTAAAAAACCTTTATCTTCAATTTACTGAAGCATATCCAGAGTTTTCAATTTAGAGGAAGCACTACACAAAGCTGTGAGTTTTTTGCTTGATGGGGAGATCTTTGTTTATCTGGCACAATAAGATGCCAATTCCAATCCTGTCCATTTTACTCTATAAAGAGCTCTTACAGAATGCTTAACTTTAATAGAGCTAAAACTATACAACACTATGCTTCCAAAAAGAAGAATCTTACCTGCTAGTCTTAAAATAGAACACTACTACAGAAAAATTATGGGAATTAGGATTTGACAACCTTTTATTCTGCATAACGCTAAAGAATTGTTATTATATATAAATAGTAAGGAAAATTGTTAAGTGACAGTAAAATCAACAGAAGATGAAGTAGTTACACTTATTCCAGGAAGCACACTTGGCACTCATGATCAGCAGTATATCAAGTTTTACTACAATTCCAATTCAAAAATCCTAAACGAACTTCAGCAAGAGTTAATCAAGTCTTCTTCACTTTATGAGTCAAGCATACTATGACAATGACTTTTCAGTTACTTTTATACCTGAAATTCCATTTTCAAAATGCATCAATAGCACTTAGCCTCAACTAAAAGCTAGAGACCCTACACAGACAATGATTCCTTCCCTTTAAAAATCAAAATAGTATTTTAGAAGAATGCATTACATGAAGTTGTGCAAATAATTACAAACTTTCCAAAGTCATTAATGTAACTGGTACCTAAAAGCTGCAAGCGATCCTTGGCCATTGCCAAATTTGTCATCATTTTAGACTGGAGACGTCGAGCCCGTTCACACTGATCACCTTACAAAGAAAAATCAACGTTAAAACACAATCTGGCAAATTAACTTTTTTAAGTACTAAAATACTGACACTCAGCCTTCCCTCCTCTTCCTCCCACCCTTAATCTATTCCCTCCACTAAGGAATTTCATTACAAAACTAATGAAAAAAATTCTAAAGCTTCCCATTTAATCAACAATTTAAAGTTAGTTGACACTACCTGCTTTACAATACTGCTCATAGAGCTGTAGACACCCAAACATTGCTTTGCATCTTGTCTAACATTTCATGCTGACCTAATATATGTTCTTTCTCACTACATTTCTCTGAACAGGAGTCAAATTAAAAACAATTTTTAAAAAGCTTGAAAAGTGACTGAGAGGCAAGTACAATTCAAAAGATCTCACTTTGGCAAAATTAATAGATTTAAATTCAGTTGACTGTGTCCCTTTACATTTTAAGCCATACATCATACATCAATACTACCACTTCCTAAGAAACATTCTCTGTTCAAGTCAAGCGTTTTGTTTAACTGTGCAATTTACACAAGTTGTATCAAATGCCACTGGTATTGCCCTGTAAGTAACACACCACCATATCCTTCTAAACATAGCTGAGGAACAAAACAGCAGTCCACAAAAGCACTTACAGGTTTGGAGCTGGGACAGAAGATTTGGGTTGTTATAGTTACAGTATTATTTTTGAGGACAAATTCTTAGCAAGTCCTTCACTACATCGATATCTCTATGGTACATACCTGCTTCTACACTACACATTAATATGTTTTCTCATGCAGAGATGGCTTTTTTATTTGTCAGAAATGTTCAGCCACTTTGGCCTAAGCTATTCAGAAACACAATGTCAGACCATTCCAAATCGGGGGGTTTCTTTTTAAGTTATACTGAAGGGAATATAAAATTCTGCGTAAGTGAGAACATGAACTGTCAACTTTGGCAAATAAAATCGGAACTCAGTGTTTTAACACTCCCATTATATAAGAAATTAAGTGTTTTCCTTCAGAATTTTCATGAACTCCTTATGATTTTGGAGAGTCTGAAAATATTTGGAGGAAGAGTGGCATGTGTTATAGACCAGAACATTAAGGTAGAACAGAGAAATGGACCAGTGTTCACCTACAGCTAAAACAGGAATACAAAACACTCTTAAGAAGTAATTCATACAGCAGACCACTCCTAGCACCTACCATATTTAGCAATATTGATTTCTCACTTTGAAGAAGCCATAAACCAAAATCTGTTCCACAAAACTCAAAACTGGCTTACCTTGACCAATTACTAAGACTGCTATTCCTTTTTCCAGTTCTTCAATTCCTTTCTTATACCATTCAACAGCTTGTTCCTTTTGTCCTGCTTAAAAAGGAAGTGAACCCATTATTTTCTGTAATGATATAAAGCTTAGGAATGGTTCCATATAATACTGCGTAAAACAAGAGGCAGGAAAGGATATTGAAAAAGAATCCTATGATTTAAAGAAACTCTTAAAGGGACACTGTCAACTTCGTATCTACTTAAGTTTCAAATAAGCTTTTCTATTCAAAACAGGTACTACACCAGCCTCAAATCACTTTTGCCTATGTTAATTCTTCATCTGCCTTAAAATGATAAATCCCCAAACAAAACAAGCAAGCAAAAAAAAAAAAAAAAAAGGAAAAAAGCACACCTGCACAAATTCATTCACAATGGAAATGGTGAAATTAACAGTTTTTATTTCTGGAACATCAAGTAGAGATGTGCCTCAATCTTCCAGTGATAGCCAACACCAAAGTAACAGCAGAAGCACAGAAACTCAAGAAGAAAAGCAACAAGTCTAAGATACTACATGGGTGAGATGAGACACCTCTCCTCTGCTTAACTTTTGTACAGAGCAGCTCATTTGTCATGAGGGTATTTCTCTGTTTATCCTATTATGAAACTGCTGTATTGCAGGTGTGTATCAATTTTCACACAACGTACAATGCAAGGAGATTTAAGAGTACCAACCATGTCCTAAATGGGTATTCCAGGAAAAACAATCATGAACATGCCTATGCCCAACCTATGCTATGTGGCACCACGACAGCAAGCAAACCATTGAAGACCTATTAATATCTACTTCATATTGCTCCCCTTCTATAAATACTCTGCATTAAATATAATATTCTGCCTGCATATGGAAGCAGACTTCTGCAAGGTAGTCATGTCACACTAACCATGCCTCTCCACGGAGGAATACAGCACATTAAGTATTACAACTTAAACCTGATCAGCATTAACTAGCTGCTAGTGCAAGAAATAACCAAAAATGTCCATAATGAAAACTTCAGATATCATTACCCTAGTTTCAGATGACATCATGTTTCACAAAACTATTCCTAAGTGGCAGTTAACAGTGATTGTGTTGCTTCTGCACTCAAATCTTTCTATAACATCAGTCTCAAACCTATTTTCTAGTAAATTTTAGTGTCAGTAAGTTTTTCAATACATTTCTAGAATCCTCTTCAGGGTTTTCTCTTGCTCCTTTCCAGATGCTACATCTTTTAATAATAACATTTAGCAAGATCCCCTGTGCAGATGGTTTCATGCTTTGCTCTTCTTACCAATGCAAAGCACCTTCCTACAGTCACAAACATCACACACCATTTCATCACAGCATTTTACTACTGCCCTTTCTTCACCTGCCTCGTACATCCTGATTGTTAAGGACAAAGCTAGAGAAATTAAACCATTGAAGCTGACTGACTTCAATCCTCTCTTTAGACTTTTACTTCAATCTTCTTGTCCCCATAATCCAACAGAAACAGTTCTGACTTCAGTGTAAATCCAATACTGATTACAGATAAATATAAATCAAATTTGAGATGATCCCAGCCACTTCTGCTATTGCCTGACTTGCTCTGCTATTCTGAGGAGCAGCTGCAAACATGCCAAGAACATTAAAATTTCACTTCCAGCTTTTAACTGGAGAAAGTTTTAAAAACACTATACCACACCAAAGTGTTTGCAAAGGTTGTGCTTCGACTCCATACAGAATGGTTTACTAGTTTTCAGTGACTATGACATTAAAAATACAATAAATTTCAAGTGCCTTGGAAGTCACTTATTTGCTGTATTGGGTCTGTCTGGAATGGAAATAATTTTCTACAAACAACCCAAATAGCGCTATGTTTTAGATTTCTGACTAAAACAGTGTTGATAACAGAGAAATGGTTGAGGTATTGCTTGAACAGCACAACCTCAAGGTTTTCTTTTTCCCACACTAGATTCCCAGTGAGTAGGCTGGGGTGTGCAAAAAGCTGGGAGGGGACACTGGCAGGATGACTGACCCAAATTTGCCCAAGGAACATTCTGTATCGTACAATATAATGCTCATCAATAAAATCTTGGGTAGATGAATAACCAGATGGGGACTGTCTTCCCCTGATGGCCACTGCTCAGAAAGTTTTCTCACTTCTCATTTTTGTTCCTCCTATGCTCTTCCCTGTCTCACTGTGGAGGAGTAAACACGCAGCTCTGTGGATGCTTAGCTGATGTCAAGGGTCAACCCAACACACATACCTTCTCAGTCCCAGAAAAACATATTAAGCTTGATCGCAAAAATACCAGAACAATTGCCCCAATAATTCAGAAGCATAAAAAATCACCAGAAGTGCTGACAAAATAGCTTCTACAACAGTAAAAACACCACACAATTAACAGGATATTAGACAATTCAGAAATTCCAACCATTTCACACACTATGCCTAACATACGGTTTTCTGTTGGAAGCTACAAAAAGCTTGTCTCCAGATAAAAAAATTTTCACAGATAGACATGTATTCCAGCAAAAACAGATAAGAAAATAACGAATCTATGCCTTAAGCAAAGTGAGTTCTTTCTCAGTGAACTGCATATTGCAGTTGCAGGGCTGCATCAGCTGTGCAACTACTCATGTTAGCGGCAAAAATGATCTTACTAGATGTATGACCTATGCAGCTAATTCATTTATGACAAATCTAAAGGTATCTACAGAGCAAGGCTATGATTAAAATTGGGATTTAAGGGCTTACCCTCCAAACCACCAACAGTTACAGGTCACAACAGTGGAACAGGTACTGGATAATATAAGATTTGGCTACTCCTCACAGAGCAATTATCAACAGCACTGAAGCCTTAAGCTACCTCACCTTCTTTCATGCTTTGCTCCTATGGCCCTCAATGCTCTCTCGCTGTACATCTGTTCTGAACTAACCTTGCTGAACACAGAGGAGGTTTTTTTCTTTCCCAGAGCTTGCCACTGCCACTCCCAAATTGTCAAAGCAAAGCAAGACACATCCCTCGCTTTTATGGTGCTCTCAGCATGTAGCTTCTATTGAAGGCCTATCCCTATATTTTTAATCTCCCTCTCTAGGATAGCAGTTTCATTAAAGCTCAACTTAAAAGTGTAGAATAAGGTATTCCAAAGTTTCCAGGGAATTTCACAAAATAGCACAGCATGCCCCTAAGGCCTACCTTTTGGTTGCTGACACAATTGTGCTGCTATGTCTAAAATAAATGGCTAAATCAAATGCAACAGCAAATGTTTCTGGGTTTTTTAATGTTCTAGACAAAAAAATAAAAACAAACACCAAAACCAAACAAAAACCCCTCACTCCTGTGTTTTATTTAACTGAACACTCAACATCCTCCTTAAGGTCTTCTGGTCACACAGTGATAAGTTCTTAGGTTTTTCAGGATTAAGCATGTCAAACAGCTTAAAAAAAAATTAAAAAAAAAAAAGCCAAAATATAACGAAGTAGTATTTCTTTCTTTAAAAGTCAACACGACTTCACATAAGTATTTTGGGGGTCAAGTTTCCTGAAGACTCGCTTCAGTACTTGCATCATTTGCCAGGCAGTGTGCTAAAGGATGCACCCTTATTATTGTCCTTGGTGCTTTTGTTGTCCGGCGGGCTTGGCGAAACCGAAGGCTTCTTACAGTCCCGCATCTTGTCTTTCGCCCCATTTTTTAATCGCCTCACCCAGACCCCCGCAGCGAAAACTTTTAAGTCACTGGGGCGAAATACAAGGCCTCGCTTGGCGTGGGGAATGAGCCCAAGCCGCAGCTTCTTGATCCAACCCGCAGCTGCCGGCTGCGGCAGGGACGGACCCGGCCGGGGGCCAAAGCGCCGCCAACGCGGGCGGGCACGGGCAGGCAGCGGGCACGGCACAGCAGAGCAGAGCTCACCGCAGCCTCCCGCACACACCCTCCGCGGGCTGCATCTCTCACACGAGCGCGTTCTGTTTGTCCTTAGNCGCGGGCGGCGAGGAGGGAGAGGCGCCGGCGGCCGGAGGCGCGGAGCTGGAGCCGGCTGAGCCCTTCTTCTTCCCTCGGCCGCCCGGAGAATTCATTCACCGCCGTCGCCATAACCCGCTGCCAAGGACTGACAACAACCGGCCATGGCGATGGCGGCGGCGGCGACGCCCCTTTCGGCCGCCCCAGGGGGAGGGACGGAGGGAGGGAGAGAGAAAGGGATGCGGGCGGTCCCGGCCGGGCGTGGGGCGGCGCTTCCCAGCGCCGTGTCTGGACAGAGCCGAGAGCGCTCCAGCCCTGGCCGAGGCCCTGAGGTGTCGGCACATGGAAACGCACCGAGTGGACAGAGGATGAATAATTGAATAGGATTAATTATTCTGGCTGGAGCTGTGAGCCGCCCCGCAGGCACAATGCAGCGTGGGTCCGTGGCGTCGCTCCCGCCTGGAGTCATTGCTGGCGGCGGGCGAGGAGTGCCCGGGGAATTCCCTCGCACGAGGGGGATGTGTGGCAGCCTGTCACCGACCGTGGCCGTGGAACTGCCCCCGGGAGAGCGCTCTCCGGTGCTTTGTCTGCTCCGCATCTCTGTAATGGAAATGACAGGCTGTCTCCTCACATGGAGGGAGCTGGTGTAATTCAGTATACATTTGAGATACATCGTTCTGGGGAAAAAGGAAAAGAAAGAAATCTGAACTCTATTTCCACCCTCTTTACAAAAAGCGAACACCCAATCGTCCAAGCCCTTGTTGCCAATTATTTGCCTAGCTATATATTCATGCCTCCACTAACGAGACAGATCCTCCAGCTCCTTACTCCTTTGGTTATTTCAAACCTTAAAAATGCTTTGGTACATTTATTTTAGCAAACAAGGGGAGGCATCCACACATCAGCATTCTCACATTCTGTGCCTACTGCTATATTCAAAAATATTCGAAAATCCCTTCATCTGTGCTTCAAACTTCCCCCCCTTTTAGTTGCTTTGCCTGTTGGTTTTTTTTTTTGCTGTTTTGCTTTGCTATGCACTCTCTGTTTTACAAATAAAATACTGAGTTACTGATGTTAATTATGACAGAACATCTCTCTCCTACACCCCGAACTGCACACAGTAGCCCAGGCAGTTCCCAAACAGACAGATAATTCGGTGCACAAGCATTAATTAATTCAGTGCACAAGCAAGTTTCCCCAGTTTATAGCAAGAAAGTGTGGTTGGTGAGGCATGTTAATTAAAAGGATATGCCAAATCAAATCACTACTGTCTGCAATATTTTATTTATGGTGATTATTTATTTTTCAAAAATTACTATAAAACTACTAGGTGTTTTTCTTGTTTGCTTATGCCGCATATAGCTACTTCTAGTTCCCCCGGTAATGTGTATTACCATTTTCATGGTCATTTTCTTAAATAACTTTTAAGGACAGAACTCTTTTGTTTTCTTACTGTACAAAATACAGAATTCTATCAACATAAAATAACATATAAGCATATAACAAAATAACTATTCATAACCTAGAACTATTATCAGATGGAGACAGTGAACCTGTCAGTGCTGAAAAAAATGCAGCAATGTACATCAAAGTCACACCGTGTGCCTGAGAGTTTAATCCAAATGTTTCTTGAACTGTCAGGCTTGGTGCTGTGACCACTTCCCCGGGGAGCCTGTTCCAGCACCCACCCTCTGGGTAAAGAACCTTTTCTTAATACCCAACCTAAACCTCCTCTGACACAACTTCAGGTCATTCCCTCGGGTTGTGTCACTGATCACCACAGAGAAGAGATCAGTGCCTGTCCCTCCTTTTCCCTTCACGAGGAAGTTGTAGACTTTGGTGAAAGTTTTATCAAGTATCTTACAGTCCACTCATGAAGAAAATTCAAAGTCTTTTTTTTTTTTCAGTATGCTTAACTGTCTTTTAAAAAAAAGTTTAAAAAAATCTTATTTCCCAACATAAACGCTTAACAAATTTTGGAATATCAAAGAAATTCCAGAAGCTACAAGCAGTGTTAATACTAAGTAGCATTCAAAAATGTGAAGTGAAATAAGCCCCATGTCAACAGATTATTGATTGACTGTCTCTATTATCTAACTGCTATCTAAAGTACCATCCCATTCCTGAGCAAAACAGAAAAGCCAGTGAAGGAATAAGTTTATTAACAAGGACAGACTGAATATCTCCATCAATCCTGACTACTAAATCCATCCAGTTGTTTTAATTTTTAAAAAATGTAAAAAAGTTTAGAACAACACTTTTTTAAGTCATGTGACTGTATCATTGCAATAAAGGAGTGCACCTGTTAGGGGAATAACAACATGTTAAACCAAAAACACAGCTTCAGAAGCAGACATCAGTCAGGAAGTATGAGAAAGTGATAATGTTTTTAGTGAAAACCTACAGAATCAGTTCACTATTGTGGCTATTAAATATTTGAGCAATCGTTGTATACTAAGCAGGCTCTAGTAGTCTTTTGACTTGTCTGTGAGCTATTCTAATTAATGTGGCATAAGGTTAATGCTAGTTTGAAAAAAAAAAAAACAAACCAAATCCTAAGCCACATCAGAGCAGTGGATAACTTTCTGCTGCCTTAGTGAGATGTCTTGGTTCAGCAAGGATTCTGATGGACACCAGCAAGGGGTGGAAAAAGTGAAATCTCCTTTTATGAAGCAGGCAAATGTTGGATCAGCTTATCCAACTGATTTGACTTTGCTCTGAAGATTGAGGATGCATGAAATACAGGAGGTACAATCTGGTATCTCAGCTAAAGGTTTTGGAATCAGAGCAGACAAGCACCACAGTCATAGGAATTAGAAAAGTGCAAGTACCCTGACACCACAACCTACCATTGCACAAAAGGTCAAGGTAGAAAACCTTTTCTCACTCCCAACATGACAACACTGCAAAAACTGAATATAATAGAGAATATATGAATGTGGAAATGGGGCTAGGGGTACACGGATTTTTCAGGTATTCCAAATGCAATTCTCTAAAATGTCATTGCTAGAGCCTGACGAAAAATTAGAAAAGTGCCTCTAAATGGACTGAAAAGCTTGTACCTCTTAACATTAAGAATTTGTTTGTATTCCTAAGCTTTAGGAAATTAATCTCCCTGTTTTGCCTTCTGTTCTCACCTTGCCTCCTCAACATCAGCTAAATTTGCCAGGACCAGGTACTAAAATTGACACAAAGACATCATCCAGTTCTGCTATAATTCCAAATCTTTGAGTATCAAATTTGTGTCTGACCACACTAGTTTTTAAGCCTGCTTATCACACAGATAACATGGTCAGTTCTGTAAAAGTTATTTCTAATTCACTGATGTTCACATACTTAACTATTACTATTATTAGATGATTACATCAGAGCAGAATATATTGAAAACATGGCATTTTCCATTATTTCTCTATGTTGCTGATCTTTTAAGAGCATAAGGTAAGTTGTTCATACGCATTGTCAGCACTGCAGCAAAACAAAAAAAAAAATAGACCTATTTTTGTAAGACGACAAAAAAAACAGGCTTATTTTCTCAAAAAACCCCTCCAAAACCCAACCTACAGGAATGTAGCTATTTCATCGAGTTTAAAAAAAAAAAAAAAAAAGGTTCTTAAGGCCTTTTTAATCCTCCAGCACAAACCATGTTGCCAAAGAATTTACAGTGTCACAGAATTGCAAGCGTTGGAAAGGACTTCTGGACACCATCGAGTCCAACCCCGCTTCTAAGGCAGGATAACCTAGAGCAGGTTACAGAGGAACACGTCCAGGTTTTAAATGTCTCTAGAGACAAAGACTCCACGACCTCCCTGGGCAGCCTATTCCAGTGCTCTGCCACCCTCAACCTAAGGAAGTTCTTCCTCGAATTCAATTCCTGATGAANAAGGTCAAGGTAGAAAACCTTTTCTCACTCCCAACATGACAACACTGCAAAAACTGAATATAATAGAGAATATATGAATGTGGAAATGGGGCTAGGGGTACACGGATTTTTCAGGTATTCCAAATGCAATTCTCTAAAATGTCATTGCTAGAGCCTGACGAAAAATTAGAAAAGTGCCTCTAAATGGACTGAAAAGCTTGTACCTCTTAACATTAAGAATTTGTTTGTATTCCTAAGCTTTAGGAAATTAATCTCCCTGTTTTGCCTTCTGTTCTCACCTTGCCTCCTCAACATCAGCTAAATTTGCCAGGACCAGGTACTAAAATTGACACAAAGACATCATCCAGTTCTGCTATAATTCCAAATCTTTGAGTATCAAATTTGTGTCTGACCACACTAGTTTTTAAGCCTGCTTATCACACAGATAACATGGTCAGTTCTGTAAAAGTTATTTCTAATTCACTGATGTTCACATACTTAACTATTACTATTATTAGATGATTACATCAGAGCAGAATATATTGAAAACATGGCATTTTCCATTATTTCTCTATGTTGCTGATCTTTTAAGAGCATAAGGTAAGTTGTTCATACGCATTGTCAGCACTGCAGCAAAACAAAAAAAAAAATAGACCTATTTTTGTAAGACGACAAAAAAAACAGGCTTATTTTCTCAAAAAACCCCTCCAAAACCCAACCTACAGGAATGTAGCTATTTCATCGAGTTTAAAAAAAAAAAAAAAAAAGGTTCTTAAGGCCTTTTTAATCCTCCAGCACAAACCATGTTGCCAAAGAATTTACAGTGTCACAGAATTGCAAGGGTTGGAAAGGACCTCTGGACACCATCGAGTCCAACCCCGCTTCTAAGGCAGGATAACCTAGAGCAGGTTACAGAGGAACACGTCCAGGTTTTAAATGTCTCTAGAGACAAAGACTCCACGACCTCCCTGGGCAGCCTATTCCAGTGCTCTGCCACCCTCAACCTAAGGAAGTTCTTCCTCGAATTCAATTCCTGATGAAAACAAAACAAAGAAATCAGGCACAGATGTTCAAATACCGGCACGGTTTGTAACAGCACAAGTACAGAGGCAGCGCATTCTTCCATTCATCTCCTGAGAGCTTCCAGCCAGGACAGGACAGTCTAAGCCGGTACCTGGAGAAAGCAGCTGCGCTTTTAACAGAGACAATGAACGGCCAGCAGTGCCAACCGCGCTCTACACGGCTCTGGGAGGTTGTCCTGCTAACAAATCCCCACTTTCAGTTCCACATTATCTTCAGAAAAGTTCGCTTTCGTGACCACCACGGTGAACTCCTCACTCCTCAAAGAGCATTGATTAGGAGCACGTTTCCGTAGCACAAAACCTCCAAGAGCCAGCGTTTCTCAAAAGGCTGTTTGGAGACGAAAACGTCCTCCCACAATCACTCCCGACAGAACCCCTGGAACCGAAACCCCTTCCCGAATTCCCGCTCCGTTTCCCCCGCCCCGCGGCCGCACTTAGCGATGGGCGGGGCCCACGCGCCCCGCGCAGGCGCAGTTCAGCGGGAGGCGGCGACGCGGCCGCTGCGCTGACGTAAAAACAGCTCGCGACGGCGGCCGAGGTTGCTGCGGAGGGAACACTCCCGCCCATC
>WEIV01008958.1:117828-130510 GCA_013390005.1 Calyptomena viridis | reverse complement strand
GCGGGGGGTAAGGGGTGTCTCCAGCTTCCCGCGGGAATGAATGCCTTGTTTTCCAATTCCGGTAAAAACCCGTTCAAGTTTGGCGCGGGGGGGAGCACAGAGCAACTCCCTCTGCTCTTTAGTAATTGTGCCGTGGCAACCATTAGTAACCAAGCGATGCAGTTATCACTTAACTCACACTGGGCTTCGTTTCAGCCTGCTGACCGGATTTTTCATTGCTTTCCAAGATTTCCTGCAAGTCCAGCAAATTCCAAA
The DNA here is from genome assembly GCA_013390005.1 of Calyptomena viridis. NCBI lineage: Eukaryota > Metazoa > Chordata > Aves > Passeriformes > Eurylaimidae > Calyptomena > Calyptomena viridis. The sequence continues at coordinate 130,255 of WEIV01008958.1, read as the reverse complement.
TTTCAAATCATGGAAGGAGAACAGATTATGGAGGGACAGACGCAGGTATTGCAAGAAGTGTTTTACGTGTATAATGCTACATGCATAAAAGGAGCATTTTTACTTTGCTTACCATGTGGTGTTTTACAGGTTCCAGAAAATCCTCATTCCGAATATGGTCTCACTGAAAATGTAGAGGTAACAAAGATTTTGTTGCTGTGAAGTACAGTGGAAGTTACATTCCTGATCAAGGGGAAAAATGTTGAGTCTTGAGTCTAACTTCAGCAAATGCAGTGTTCCTAAGAAAGTTAGATTGAAATCGACCCAAGAGATACTTGTCTTTTGCATAACTGGATGTAAATATATTTTCTGTTGTGTTGCTTCTATTATACTAAATGGTACTAATGTAAATAATGAACCTTTAATGAGATGGGGGGGTTTGAAGTATCCTATGATTATTATCTATTCTATTGCTATTTGCAATATATATATGTATAATGTATTATGTCACAAAAAAGCATCCAGACTTTTATTACAGGGAGCGGAATAGAAGGAGTTGGTCATATTTCTATGGAAGTATCAAAGGGAAAGATTCTTGTCATATGCTTGTCAATAGAAATACTAGATCAGAATAATTCTGTTCCTGGTAACTGTGGGGTTAGAGTAATAGAACCACAGGATATTCTGAGTTGGAAAGGACCCTCAAGGATCACTAGAATTCAGCTCCTGGTCGTGCACAGGACCATACCCAAGAATCACACCATGTGCCTGAAACCATTGTCCAAATGCTTCTTGAACTCTGTCAGCCTTGGTGCTGTGACCGCTTCACTCTTCCAGTGCCCGACTACCCTCTCAGTGAAAAACCTTTTTCTAATATCTGACCTAAACCTCCCCTGACACAACTTCATGCTATTCCCTCGGGTCCTGTCACGAGTCACCACAGAGAAGACATCAGTGCCTGCCCCTCCTCCTCCCATTGTGAGGAAGTTGTAGACTGTGATGAGGTCTCCCCTCAGTCTTTTCTCCAGGTTGAACAGTGTATGATTTCTTTAGTGTCCATCTATACTTGAATAGAGTGCAGTCTCAAAGTACTTGACTTTAGCAAAGTCCCTTTTGTCAGACTTCACCTGAATTTCTTGTGCTTTTAGCATTTTGTGTTAGAAGTGCAAGCATATGTGTAACTGAGACTGCTTTTGTTAGTAGTCATTCCTGCCTTCATGGTGTAGTTTTAAGTCCATGAATGCAAAGGCAGAAATAAAAATTACAGAGATTAGATGTCTCCTGTTTTAGAAAACTTGCAACTATCTAACATTGTTTCCCCAAGACAGAACAGAAGGTTCCTCTGGATTAGGTTTTTGTGGGAGGAAAAACATGCACTTAAATTTTCTTAAAAGATGTAAAGAAGTTATTGCTGGTGAATTTCGGAGGGATAGGTACTTTGCACATACACTTCAAAGTGTGGCTGCTATAATCAATGTTCATTCACTTTTTGTTTTGTACTTCAGAGGATAGTAGAAAATGAGAAACTAAATGCAGAGAAAACATCAAAGCAGAAGGTAGATCTTCAGTCGTTACCCACACGTGCCTACTTGGATCAGACAGTTGTACCTATCTTGCTACAAGGACTTGCTGTTCTTGCAAAAGAGAGGTAAGATGCTTCAGTGTTCTCTTGGCTCTTGGGAAAATGTAGGTCTCAGACTTGGGGAGTACATCACTTTTCAAGCCTTGCACACCACACATGGTTCTGCCAGTTGTAAGAACATCATTACAACAGGTTTATGAACTTAGAAATTACTATGATTGAGCATGCAGGATGTGTTCCTCAATTAGGTGCTTGTGCTTACTGGGTGCATGCGGCATGATAAGAGTTAATTGTTTAATTTGTGATCTCCCAATGAGGTATGTTACTGCAAAAGCTTTGGAGGGAAAAAGGGAGTTATTTTTGTTATCAATTTTATTACATAATTCACCTTATAAAGCAAGGCAAGAAATTATTTTAGTTCTGAAGACTTTTGTTGTGCGAAATGATAAAAGAATTCTGATTGCCATTTGAAAGAAAGCAAGAAAATCACGCCTGACATGCATCTTCGTTTGAGATTAAAATTCTTTCTAAAGGGTGGGGCAGACCCTGCAATGCCAACAAAGTAAGAAGCAAACTGATAGTTTAGCCTCTGAGTAAAGATGCTGTGGAGGTGCCTCAAATCTCTTCCCAGTCAATGTAGAAGAGTATCCTTTAATAACAGCAAACAGCTGTTCATCTTAGCCAAATTAATTTCCAGCTTTTGGTGTATCCTCACTAGAGGCAAGTCATACTGCATGTAACCATCACTCAGTTTTGCTGAATTAACCCAATCAAAAGCTGGTATAGATGACCATAATGGCATCATGGCACTTTCAGTCAGAACAACCACCGACAGTGTCTTAACTTCAAAAGGAGTTTGGAATTTGAACTGCAGGGTACAGACAGCTAATTAGGGAAAATTAGGTATCTCGGAAGGTCCACCCCATGTGTACACCTGAGTAGTGTGCAGATCTTCAGCTGACATCTGTGGGAGTTGTGCTGCACAGCCTGAGGTGCATACCCAACACTTGCACTCTGGATGCTTGTGTTACGGGCAACTGGTTGGTTTTTTTTATATAAATCTTCCCTGTGGAAGGAGCTTTTTTTATGGGGACTCAGCACGTGAGTGAAACTGGACCATTGACAGAAAAGGTCGGGGAACTTACAGGTCTAAAACCTAACAGTATCAAACTGGTAGGTCAAATTGGCTGTTCAATTGAGCATAATAACCCCTGAGGAGTGAGAAAGCTCTGCTGGGTAATCTGATTAAAATTGGAATGGAGAGTAGCTAATGGATACCAAATTCTTCTTCTAAGGAATATAAAAATATTCAGGGAACAACCCAGTAGCTCTGATGACAATGCCTGAAATCTGGTAGACATTATCCAGGATAGTGAGCCATATGGATCAATCGCATATTTGAGAGGATTCAACACAACTTTTTGTCAGGTGTTGCAAGTTCTTAGAGTTTATTGAAGGATTCAGCAAGCACATGTAAAGAGGAATGCAGATAATACAGTCTGTTCAAATTTCCAAAAAGTTTCTCACACAGCCATTCACTAAAAGCTTTTAAAGCGAGTTAGTTGCTGTGGGATTAAAGGAAAAGTCTTCATGTGGATGGAGAACTGATTGGAAGATACAATACAGAAGGTAGAAGTAAATAGTGAATTTTCATGGTGAAATAAGCTCAACAATCATGGAAAGGATCATTTATGATAATTTGAAGAAGTGGCTGACAAAATTTTACAGAACAGGTTAGGCGTTTTTGTGTTTTGGTTTCTGTTAGGGTTTTTTTTAAAGCTAATCAATTGTAAATAATTGCATAGGGACTTCATAAAACTCTGAAGACTGCTATGAAAAATTTAAACTATGACAAAAAGCAAAAGATCAAATCCAAATAAACAGAACATTTCAGACCTAGGAGGGTAGTGACAAAAGCTAGTGATAAAATGTTGGATTCTGAGTTGACAATTACCCTTGTGAAAAAATACCTTTAAGCTGTTACATGTGTATGTCGATGCATTGCTTTAATAAAAATAAATTCCTAATGGCAGGACTTAGAAATTGAAGGGGTAAAAACAACTTAGTAGTTGAAAGGACAAAAACCAAGCATAATGTCACTATTTAAATTTATAGTGTTCTTGTGTTTTTAATATCATGTGTAATTGCAATTCTCCTGTATTCTATTAGAATGTGAAAAAATAAGGAGCGACAAGGTAGGGAATGTTATCTGTATACAGAGTGACTGAATAGATGGTATCTAGAAAAGAGACTTCTCTGGGGGATTATATTAGGAATCTGTTAAATCACAACAGCATAGAGATGATGAATTGGGATGGACTGTTTATTACCTCTTCTGATACAGTAATCAAATTAAGCAAAGCGGGTAGCAAATTTATAATGAACAAAAGGAGCTGATCATTCACGTCACATAATTAAGCTATATAATTTTTTTTACTTTAGGTTGAGGACGTTAAGATTTTATTTGTGCTCAAGAGGCAAGTGGTCAAAACTGTAGAGGAATCCACCCAGGACTGTAAAGGGTGCTAGCTCAGAAATTGGTACATGCTTGGGAGCCCAAAAGAATGGGCCGGAAAAATATCTCTGTCCATTTCTTCCATTTTTTAGTGCTCTTTATAGGCGTATTTGCTCACTGACAGACATTTGGTTTGACCCAGTGTGGAATAATTAAGTTTGTCATTTATTCTGTGGACAGAATCCAGATTAGCAGGATTCGTGCACTGTAGCTGGAGGAGCTTTGTTAAAAAAATTACAGACTAAGGTCAGTGATCAAAAGTGTTTATTATTGACTACTTGCAAGCTACAGCACTTCCCAAAGTTTGTAGTTTTGTGTTCACTTCAGTTGGCAGAAACCATCAAAACAACTCTCATGCACAAAGCTACACAATAACCTGAAGAAAATGAAGCAAAAAAGCACTGACAGATTGACTTTTACTTCACATAGCATGAGTTAAAGAAGTAGGCAAATGCATGTCCTATCCAATCACATACATACAGTATTTATGCTTACAGGCTATAGCCTAGTTTTAGGTATGTAGCTGTACCAATTTAGTAACATTGAACTAACAGTGACAAAGACCCCTTTTTAAAAATTTTCTCGTAAGACATAAACTGGAAATTTAGATAGCTGGTCATCCCTAAATCAATGCTTTTAAGTATTCAGGAGGAGTTATGTTGCTTTTAAGAGATGGTGATTAGTTCTTCAGCTACCTAATTCCATATAACAAAAAATAATTGGTTTTGATTTACTGTTTTTCTTTACAGACCACCAAATCCCATTGAATTTTTAGCAGCATATCTTTTAAAAAACAAGTCACAATTTGAGGACCGAAACTAACTCCATAAAAACGAGGACAGTTTGGCTGATAGACTGAAATGTTCATTTTCCGTAATTTGTTTTCTGCTGTAAAAATCTTTTGGCCATATTGTTGTCTTTCTTAACTGCACAATTTGCTTTATCTTTTGAGTTATTTAATAAAGAACACTTTACATTTAATTTGTTCTGTTGTTTTAAACTAGTTATTAAGTGACTTTCAAAATAAAGTACTGAAACTGCACTAGAATGAAAGTCTGAATAATTCCATGGGGCTGTATCACCTGAATGCCTGAATTTATTATGGGAATCACATGGGTGATAATGCATATAACTTATTTTGATTTCGTATAGCATCCCTCGAGATGCAACATGCCTAAACAGAAAGCAAACAAAGAACAATTTGAATTTATGTTGAGGAAGTATTAAGTAGAGAGGAGAGAACTTGCTTCAGAATACCATGAAATGGGTTCAATTAAAACAAACAATTAGATCCAGCAGCTGAATAGATCACCTACAGCCAGTGGCCAGCGTTTCGTGTATTTATGTTTATGAGGTGTGCTGTTCAGCATTTGTCATTGATCTCCTGGGATTGGTGTGCTGGATTTAGCTGAAACACAGAGTAAAGTTTGAAGTAACTTATGAAAGTTTTGCAGTTCAGTTCTCTATACTATTACCCCTACCTGAAATTATCTTTCTCTGTCAAAGATGGAATCATCAAGTTGGAATGGAACTCTAAGGATCATCAAGTCCAACTCCCTGTTCCTCACAGGACTACCTAAATATAATCATATGACTAAGGGCATCATCCAAATGCTCCTTGTATTTTCACAGGCTTGGTGGTGTAATTGCTTCCCTGGGAAGCCTGTTCCAGTGACTGACCACCTTCTGGGTAAAGAGTCTGGGATGTCTTTTTCTGTTGTCCAAGATAATCCCAATCTATGCAGTAATATACCAAGTACTCTGATTTTTTTTTTTTCCTCTTGGGCATCTTTTGGTTTGGTTTTCCCATTCTGAACATCTTTTTCTGACCCCTTGTTTGTTTTTCCTGTAATCTCAGTGGAGTTAAAGGCCACAAACCTCAGGGTACAATATAGGAAGTTGCAACAGAAGACAGGATCAGAAGAAAATACAGAATTAAGACAAAAAATACTGTTGTCAAATAGTAGTATAAAACCTCTGAAAATAAGAATATTGTGGCTGGAGAACTGATTCACTAGGCTATGAGCAATTAGTACACAGCCCTCAGAATTCCTGTTTTTGTTTTCTGATACTTCTAACAAGGACGATCATCAGTTGTTCACTGGGACTGGATACCAGAATCCAGATCATGCATAGCCCTATTTTTCACAGACTGAGGGAATAACCATAGATTTTTTGCCAGTCACAGAAATGGTAACTTGGCCTCTGAGAGTAGCTTGATTAATCAAAATATTTTTATTAAAAAAATTTGAATGTTGCCATCTTATCATTGCCATTTCCATTCAGTGTTTCTTAGCTAATTGCTTTTTAGCACTTAAAACCTTTAAATTAAGTTCTCTGCTGCAAGAGTTGTTTTTTTTTTAACTTGTAAAATGAAGGGCTCAATATTCTTTGGGCATAAATTCACACAAGAGAGATGTGTGAAGAGTCTTATCACAAGAGAGTCTTATCTGACTTGTTCTTGTAATAAAGACACACACTGTATTTACAGTATAAGTAATATTTTCCTTAGTTCTCTGACATGTAGTTGACTTTCCTGTGGTAATCTGAATATTTTATTTTTAACATAGCTTTTCTTCTTTAATATGTTAGATACACGGGGGTAGGAGCGACCAGAAGTTGGATTCTTCGGAGGAAAAAATTAACTTTTCAATTGTCTACAGACTTGTGGGAACTGAGGTCTTGCCATTACTCCTGGTAGAAGGCTCTCACTACTTTACATATATCTTAGTATGCTAAGAGAGAAACATTGAATTAGTGCAGTCTAAGAGCAGTAAGGTCAGGGAACAAATAAAAATTGAAGGAAGACTGCAAATCCAAAATCAAGCCTAAAAAGCTTTGTTTTGCAAAATTGTACCAAAACTGTGGAATAAGATTACTAATTCTACTGTATTGTGGAGAACACAGTTTCCATCAAACCTTGACACTTCAAAAAGATACTGAAAGGATTTTAACAACAGTGTTTTGACTTTCTGGAATGAGTAATAACATTTGAGTGAAGACAAGGAGACACCATAAAGACTTGGTACTGCTATTTTTATTGCTAAAGTGGCATTCCAAGTCTTCATAAGTAACTTCGCAAGACTGTAAGAATGATTACAAGAAGGGGCAATCTATGCTGCTCCCCAGCTTCTATGTTGAGAATTCGTGCAAGACCATACAAAAAGAAGGAGTTCCACTATTAATCCTCCCTCAACAGAGCAATTTTCTTGTATCGTCGTACCTGAATTCAGAATAGTCGGGTTTCTCACAGTAACACCTGTCAAGCATCTGCACAAAATTTTAAATGCTCTGGCTTTCTACACAGCTCTTGCATCAACCTAGAATCTCAAAGCACCAGTACCAGCCCTAAGACAAGCTGTCCCTGCCAGCAGCATGCCATCTACTCTGCTGCTGGTGTCACTGCTATGTGGTGTCATCTGCTATTGTTCCGCCATGCAGGCTAGAGATTCAATTCGAGAGAATGAAAAAGCCATGTTCACAAGGTGATGATGTGGGATTTACCACAGCAGCTTCACTGGGCAGCCTCCTCTGAGAAGTAAGTTGAAATGTGTCTAGCAGCAATGAATTCACCAGTTCTAAGAATTCCTGCAAAGGTATGACAAGTCAACAAGAAAAATGCAACCATTTTCCTTTACTTGTTAAACTGGCTTTACCAGTTGAGATCTGCTGCATAGAGAATACTCTGTAACAAGAACAAGTAGCGAGTTATTATCTGAATAATCGAGTCATACCTGAATAGTCCAGTTCTGAGTTAAAAAAGTAGTGATAAAGTTCAGATTTTCAAAGCATTTACTTGTTTTAAACATTCCTCGCTACAAAATTCTGTGAAGAGATTTGACAGGTGTTTGCTATCCCAGTTTAATCCAGAAAGAAAAAAGTACTGTTTTTCCACAGGGAACAATAGTTCTGAAGGCTTCAATATAAGTGTATTTAATTTTGAAGTAGAAATTCATGTAGCGTAAAGGCTTGAAGAAATATTTGAAAATGGCAACAACAGACGTATGACAGGCCACTGCTAAGTAGCTGAAAGCCATTCTCTCTTGTTTTTTGAACAATTAGTTTTTAGTTTTCTCCATACCACCCTAGGTAACTGAGCCAACATGTTCTCCAAATGGTAGTAAAATTCAGAAGAAAATAAAATGTGATATCTGGTTTACACCACAGCACACTATCCAAGATTACTATTTTAGATCTCCAACATCCAGAAGTTACTATTCAGTAACTGTGAAAGAATTATATATGAGTCATATGCAGTATTTTGAAGTCTGCCTTTTAAACTGCTTCTACTGAGAACATTATCTTTTACCTTGAAGGGAACAGTGGCAGAAGAAAGGATTTCCCACTAAAAGCAATTCTGATCAAAGGATTCTACATCCTCATATTCTGAAGTCTGTTACCACCGAAAAATGCAGTTTGACTTGCCAAATCTGTTTTTTTTTTAATCTTCAGTTTATAAAGGACTTTTTCCAAAATCAGTGCATGTCTTTGAGCTACCCATTTTATTTTCTGAAGTGCTGTCACTATTGTAAATGCAGTCTGATCAAAAGAACTCTCTTCCCAACAGACTTTCTAGAAATAAAACAGCTGCTTTCAAACAAATGAAAAATCCTGAAAGATACAGTTGAAACCAGTAGGTTGGAAGGGAAACACGAGAAGGATCCCTATGCCTACCATGCTTGATAAGAGTACAGGGTTTGATATATTCTTATCATTTTACTAATTACATAACAAATTATTCTTAGCCAAGCCTGAGCTTGTGTTCCTTATTCTATATTATAGTCAGGATTCATTTGGGGAGGGACTAAATAGCCTAGATCACAGAGGTACAGAATGCCAGCTGTTATGGAAAGAGGCATTTTACCATGATGAAAAGACTATCAGCACATTTCTGCTCATGTTCCCTATTCAAATACAGTTTTAAGTGAGGACTTCAAATGTAAATGTTGCATGAATAATTACGGGGCAGTTTACATCAGTGCTAGTGCAACACTGACTGGGAGAGTGTCGTATTCCTATTCCCAATGTGCTTTTAGCTCTCTTCTCAAAGTTTGCTTTGCAATTGTGCATAATAGACTGGTTTTCTGAGAGGAGCCTAAATTGCTAAAAGGCTGCTGAGTGGTTGAGAAGTATTTACAAGATGGATAATTACCCACTGATATTATCTCAGGTGCTAGTAAGTTATACAGGAAGTGGAGATATTTCCCACGTAAGGACAATGAAGTCTGGGGAGTGTCTGCTTTTCATAGTAGATGGAAGGACTGCTTGGAGCTGCAGGTTCCTCAGAAGCTTCCAGAACAGCTTCCTGAGAAGGGAGGGGACAGGAAGCGCACAATGTGAAAAGCATAATAGGAAAGAGTGCAAAATACACCACGTTAGAGGACGATGAGAGCAAAAACCAAGAAAGCAACAGACCTTGAAAGCAGGGCCAGCTGAAAATGTCATCCAAGATGGACACAGGGTGTTACTCAAGGAAAACCCCGCATGCATCCTAACTGGCAAGTCACTCTTGCCACCCTCTGCCTTTATGCTTCTCTTCGAGGAAAGGAACAAACTGCCACCAAACACTTGTGTAGCAGTGGTCTGTGCCTCAAGGGTATGTGGACTTGGGGAGTTGTCTGTGCATTGTGTCAGCTCTGCCCTGCACATCAGAGAAAAATCTCTGAATAGGTAAGTGCTCCTGTTACTGCTCCCCATAGAAATGGTGTTTGGAAGAATTACAGTCGAAGCAGGAGGAACTTCCAATCTAACCCAATGCTTCATAGCATTCCACTGAAAGCTCAGCCCAGTTTCTCAGTCTGTGGCTAGAACCTTTCCATATCTCCGTGTCCTGAGCACCAGGAAGCCCAGCACTGCTATCTTCTGTTTAACTCACAGAATCACAGAATATCCTGAGTTGGAAGGGAGCCACAAGGATCATCAAAGTCCAGTTCCTGGAGCCACACAGGACCATCCCCAAGAATCATATCACGTGCCTGAGAGTGTTGTCCAAAATGCTTCCTGAAGAGCTGACTGCTTTTCTGTTTTGTGGTACTGAAGGAACACATTTCCAGCCCTTAAACAAAGAAATACTTCCTGATCAGGAGGTGATTGTTAGAAATTTAAAAAGACGAACCCACAAATCACTAAACTCTGCTCAGTGGTATTATATCCACCTGTGATAGGGTACAAATTAAAATCCTACTGTCAACCTAGGCAGTGGAAACAGCAGACATTCTTCCTGTAGTACTATGAGTGACAAACTTTGTCAGGAACATGCAGAAACTGAGGAGGATGTCCTCCAGTTTCCCCAGGCTCTGGATTGAGTGTGCTGGTAGGTAAGAGAGAAGGACAGAGATTCACCAGGCTGACATGGTGTTTGTGGCACATACCATAATGTAAGGAGTAGCAAAACACCCCCTGTGTTTTCTGTGACCTGCTAACACTGAGCTGTAGCATTCCTCTGCACCTACATGGATGTTCATGTTACATCCAGTAAAAACTTCATCCTAATCTACACCTAGTCTAGAAGAGAAAAAACTACACAAGAGGAAAAAAAAAAGGTTAAGGAGAAAAGCAAGGGAGAAGGAAGCTTCAAGAGGAAGCACAAGAAGAAAAGGAATCCAGCCTGTTATACAGCAAGAAGTAAAGAAATATATTTAAGACAAGCTGAAGAGGAAAAAACCACTACATAAAGAAAGGTAGTACTCGCATAGTACTCCCACTAATAATATATTTTTACTTATTAAACCATTTAAATTATCACTTAGAAGTCCTTGTATTTTAATTTGAGAGGAAACGCTTAGAGAAAATTAAAGACCTTTCTCTAAATGATAGAAAGGAATACCAGATAATTAAAAATTACTTTAATCTCCAGTTCCCCCAAGATGTTCCTCCTAGCAGCCTCCTGTAACTGTTCTTGGTGAACTGTGGGACAGTGATGCACCAAAAATTTGAATATATCCTGGCATGACCCATTTTTTAAATATATAATCACAACATTTATTTTCCTTCACGGAGTAAAATTTATCCTCTGCTGCATTTAGTTAACTTTATTGAAGGATTAGCTTATCGGAGGATCAGTTATTCCCAGTACTGAAGTTTGTGTAAAAGATTATCAAAGGATCAGTTATTCCCAGTATTGAGGTTTGTGTAAAAGATTTGAGAGGCACGAATGGGTATCACAAATGCCAATACAGTTTTATGTTAAAGCAGTCAGGTAGGATAGTTCTTCTAGTCTAGGCAGCAGTTATAATCCGCATTAACCTTCTTCAAGACTCCATTTGTAAAATAACAATGGAATACTGTGAGGATAAAGCAGTGAAGGCTACATAAAATATTAGACATTTGCTGGGATAGTCAAGCCCCATTTTCTCGTGACAACCTGTTACAAATACTATCAGTTGGACACTCCAGTCCCTACTGCCCCTCAGCTGCCTTGGGAGACCAGTGTCGGAGGACGATCCCCACCGATAAAAAGGAAATCAGCCCCATGTCTGCAGCATGAGTCCTTGTTTTCTTGAAGACATACTGTTAACAACGCCTTTGTCCCATTTCCTTAGGTTTACTGTAAAAAAGATCAACCTCCAAACTAAGTAAGCAAAAAAACTCGCCTAAACCATTGTACTTTGCGTGCATTTATTACTGCCCGGAGGACTTTTCGAAGAATTACAGGACAAAGGGGGCGGAGGAGAAGGTGTTTCCTGACCGTGCCCTTACGTGTTCCCCCTCACAAAGCACCAGTCTGCCTCAACACCTTCGTGGCTGCGGCCCCTCATCTCTCCTCTCGGGGGGCTTCCCTTTCTCCCGGTTGCCCCTCATACATCGGCGGCTAAAGCTGCTTTTTCCGTTCCCCCTTTTGTACTGGCCACACTCCCTTTTCCAGTTCTGCCTCGTCAGCTATTTCGAGCCGCGCTTGGTGTCTCCATGGCAGCAGTCCATTCACCAAAGCTAATTAAAAGAAATAAAATTAAAGGGGTGGGGAAGTATGAGGCTGAGAAGAACGGGAGATTTCCACACAGCTGTTCTCGCTCCATGCCACGGTGCCGCGGGCAGGGAGGCGAAGGGAAGGATCCCGTGCTGGTTCAGAAACGAGGAGCCTCAGCCCAGCAAACGCCCTGTTGCCTTTGAGAACAGGGATGCCTTTGGGAAACGATGCTCCCTCTCTCGAGCCCCCAGCACTCCAGCCGCTCCCTCGGTCCGTGCCGGGCACTGGGGAGCAGCGGAGGCCCGGGATATGCGGATAACGCCGGGGCGCCCGGGCCCCCCCGCCCCGCTCCCCTCGCCTGACCCGCACCCGCAATCTGCCCCGCCACCACGGAGACACGGCCCGGCCAATCAGCGCGCACGGCACCCATCGCCACGGCAACGCG
>WEIV01008958.1:102302-117463 GCA_013390005.1 Calyptomena viridis | reverse complement strand
TCGGCCCTCCCCCCGGGTACCGTTCGTGTGCCGGCCCGGCCCGGCTGCCGCCCCTCGCTGCAGCCCCGCATGTCGCGGCGGCCGTGCTGGAGCCTCGTACCGAGTGCCGCGCTCCGTCTGTGTCACAGCACACCAGCGGATTTCAGTATTTGCAAGTGCTGTTGTGGGTTTTGTTGGTTTTTTTTTTGTTATGTTTTCCATGAGAAAATACCGCGTGGCTGGGATATTTTGCAGGGTTAGAAGGCAGGGGAAGAGGTGTGAAAATAGGTTGATTTCGTTTCTTCTTGTCCAAGGCGACTGACTGTCTCTTCTTCTCGAGCGCTTTCTCTAGCAGTAGTGCAAAGTTATGAAGCAGTCGTGCAGAGTGGGCTCTGGCCATTTAAACGTGTGGTACTTGCAGAAAAGTGGAAGAAAGACATGGTGGATTGGAGGGAGACATAGTGCTCCCCTCACCGTCCCCCCAAAAAAGGCAGAAACCTGTAATAATGGCTTGGTAGCTCATGTGTTTGGAAATTTTCTTTTTTGAGTTTTGGGGAAGAACGGCTGTTGCAGAAAGGATGCATGTTTGTGTTTTCAGAGCCCTTAATAAGGAGATTTGTAAGGGATGTTCTTTTACTGGCCTCGGGAGTAAAGATGATTACAAAACTGCAGGTGAACGAGCTTAGATGAACAAGAAGCTGTCGTAAGGAGCAGTTCAGGGAGATAGAGGGGTACAATTGAAAAAAAAAACAAAAAATAAAGCATTGCATTCAGGATCCTAAACTGAAGGAAGAATTAGATATGAGGAGTAATAGACTTCTCTTGGCTATAATAGATGCAGTTTCCTCTCTTCTCCACAAATGGATGAACAAGATATGAGGTAAAAACTGAAAGGGAAGAAATACAGGGAGGAGGGTTGAATACCGGGAGGAAGAGGCGGATTGTGAGATAAATAGCTGGGCTTCAAATGGTGGGTGGATAGTTTCGAAACAACAATAGAGGGTGATTGCTGTTCTGTCGAACTTAATATTCCAGACATAACTGTTATGTCCATTACAAAATTGGTCTCAAATCTTCGTTCAATGTCAACATTGCACAAATGTCGTGCAATTACATTTTTTCCAATGGTCTAGAAAGGTTGGTGGTACTCTATTTACAGACAAACAAAATCACGTCAAAAGTATGGATTTAAACACATGCGAAGACATCAAAACACGGGGGCTTTGTGGTAACACCAGCTTTTTTTTGCTATTTATATTTTTATGCTGAAAACTTATTTGTGATATGGAATGGCTGCATGACCTCACATAAATTTTGTAGTTTGTTTCATATTTGACTTCATACCAGGTTGTTGCTGGATACTTTCAAATAAGAATTTCAATTTTTTTAAAGTAATTTAAGAGTCATGGATACTGTGTGTGACTGGGGTTTTTTTCTGTAAAAACTCAGTGCATGATTTTGTTAGCCAACACCCTGGTAAGTCTGTGTGACTAGTTTGGCCAGTACTGGTTGTTTGTAATAGGACATCCAAAAGCATGTTTCTGCCGTTCCTTTTGGGCAGCCCTCTGGCTGTTGCTTGTTGAGGAGATGTGGGATGGTTGCCCAGACACACTGCATGACAAAAAAAATCCTAAACTGAATCATGGTGTAATAAATTATAACAACTGTACTTACGAGTTAAATTGTAGCTGGTACAGTGTTTGTGGTGGGGGTAGGTGGTTTACGTTGCATAAACTGAAGTTTTGGGAAGTGTTTTTCCTTAGAGAAGAAAAGAGTATTATTATTATGTGTCTTGCTATAGAACTATCTTCTGTTGTTTACATAGGGTATGTGAGAGCAGGAATTCTGACTCTTTAGCAAGACAACGACTACCCATTATTTGTTGCGTGAAAGCTAATTTTTGTGTGCCATTTAGGAGGGTACATCAAAACCCAAAATGGGGACCAAGAGGGTATTTATTCATTGTAGAGTTGAAATCTTTCTGTATTTCAGGCCAAACTCGCATGTCAGCTGCTGTGTCAAACTTGCAACACGGGCTCCTCGTTTGTACTACTTGAAGAAAAGCACATGGCAAAATCCACTTTCAGGCTGCATAGCTTCAAGGATGGAGCTGAGGCAGGGATTACAGTTTGAATTGTGGTAGCTCTTCGCTGCATTCCCATAATTCTCTGGAGATTGTCTTTTCAAGTCCTCCTACCTCCTTTCTTTGTGCTTATTGTCTCAGCCCAGAAGCGATTTGCTGTGTTATATATAAACTGGTTAGCATTTAAGCTTCCTGTTTCCTTGAAACTGCTCCCTTTCTGTGGAGCTGAGTTTGAGTGCACAGGGCAAGGGAATGCCCTGGCTACCCTTATCCTGCTCCATAGTTAAGATCGCCTTGTCTGAAAGGATAATGAGAAACATGATGTTTGAAGGAAGTTCAAAACCATTACATCGTGACATTTTAAAGGGGCTGTGTGAGAGTGAGGTTTTGAAGTGGCAGTTTATCCTAGTCCTTGAGGGTAAACCATCATCAAAACATCCAGGTTGCCATGCACCATCCTGGATTGGGGAGGGGATTAAAAAGTGAAGCACTCATTGCTATGCTGTAAAAAAAAAAAAGGTGTCTGTGAGGTCTGGCTGTAGAAGTCAGCCCTGGGAAGGAAGGGTCAAAGCCAGCTGACGGGGAGGAAGACAAAGGATGGATCCAGAATGCCAACCAGCTTTTGTGGCCAGAGGATATCCTTGATCTGGATTGGCTGATTCCTCTGCACTCCAGGAGTGGAAGCAATATCAAAGGTGAAGCCACAACCAAGAGGGGGCTACTACTCTTCATGTCAGTCAGTGTAATGTGTGTAAGAGGGTTTAGGAGAAATACCACTTCTTGTCTTCAGAGACTGCTCATTTCTATGGGACAGGAATTACTTCAGCTGAAAGCAGACTCTCGCTCCCCAGTTTTCTTGAGCCACTGCTGAAAGGGATATGCACTGCTTAGGTTCTGCCTTGGAAAACAAAAACAAACACTATATTCTGGGACAAATACACCACCTACTTGTATGATGCTAATTAATGCCGTAGAGCAGGTGAGACTGGCCGTGCAATTACGCACATCCAGGCATGTCCACATGGTAGAATGTCACATCTAAGTAAACAACTTTGTTATTGGAGGGAAAATTGGGTCTCAGGGAGGGAAGCTAACTGCTGCCTACTTGACGAAGCTGAGAAAGGAGCAAGGAGTAGAAGATGAACTTCACAGTGCTGTTAGGGTTTAACTTGCCATGTGTTTTTCATTCATACTGTGCCAATGTAAAAAAAAAAAATTAAAAAGCAAGTTCCTTAAGAAGTTTCTGCAGGTGAGTTTAGTATGAGAAATTTAACCAAAATTATTGTCCTCCATTCTCCTGTAGAATTCTTGATGTGGGAAAGTTCATTTTCATTCCACATCAGTCCATGCAGCATTTTAATGAATGCAAGATATGTACCTCTGGAGCATTTGCCTGGCAACAAATGTAACAAGGAAGTCTGGTCAGTTGTTCCTCCTCCTGCTTAGCAGCGGCACTGAATATAGGAAGCTTTACAACTGAGCTTCCAAACCTAAATAGTGCTATGCCCATTGCTGATAATAGGCCACTATCTTTATTTTAAACAACCTAATTTTTTTACTTACAAGCCTTTATCTAAATATCTGCTTTTAAAAAAGTTAAAAATGGTATGTGCCATGTCATTGCTTTTGTGGACTAGCAGCCTGTTGCATGGTGGTCACTGAAAACACTTGCAAAAATGAGGTAAAATCATACCACGTAAATGAAAACATCACTCTCTTGCACTGCTGTCAGGTAGATTGTTGAAAAAAAAAAAAGTTACTGTTGTGTGGTGAAAAATACTACACACAGATTTATTTTTGGAAGAAGGTCCCACTCCTGCTGTGTTAATTCAACCACCTAGCATCCAGACCTCTTGAGAAATTGATTTTGACCAGCAGGGGGAAGAGGAAGATTGAGGACAACTTGGAACAAAAATGGCATAATTTTCCATGGCTTTGAATGCAGGACAGACACATTCCTAGATACAAAAGAAGCAGCTGAAGTGTAATGGGAATAACATGCTATCCTGAGCATGGACTATTTGCAGGACAGGGTGTGGATGCTCTGTGCTGATTTACTCTTCCATGGGAGTAGACTCAGTAAGTGGTGGTCAGTTCTGTGAGGAATCAATCCATACATTACTGAAATGGAAATAAACATTAGCTATGTGCATTTTTTTCCCCCTGTTTAGCATGCCATTACAAGCGAGATGTGACACATTAGGGTGCTTAACTTGGCTTATTGGCTGGCAGCTGGCCTGCCTTGCCTGGCTCCTGGAAATGTTAGCATGTGATAAGAGTTTTTGTCTCAATTTTCCCCAGTCAATGGCTTGCTGATACAGGTAAAACATAAGGTTTTTAGTAGGCTCTTCCAGGTCACAGGAGTAAGTTCAGATTGACTGTGTGTGTGAATAACAATACTACATGATCTGAAACTTGCCCTGCAAAACAAGTTTGTTGTTTTAGTTATGGCTTGTTTCTCTGTTTTCCCTGACCAAGCCATAGTGGCCAGAGGTGTGTTTTGTTAGCCTGTGCCAAGTCGTTTGAACTGGGAGAACCTTAATCTCCATAAGGTCGTTAATGCAGATGTGAGTTGGCCAAGTAATTGCTGTGTCGACTTGAAACACCATTGTGCTTGTTGTCTTCAAAGCTGCTTTTTTTAATGAAGAGCCAAGTAAATGGTCAGTAAATGTTTGAGAAGACTTTAAACTTAATGGTGCACTTGTGTTCAGAGTTTTCTGCTGAACCAGCTTGTCGGTAAAAGAATCCAAAAGGAGGTAGACAGTGACATATTTTTGCTACCATTTGTAAGGATTAAGATTCTAACTTGTTTTGGACATGAAATGCCAGAACTGTCGAATAACTGGCTGTCATGCAGCCAGGGATATTTAGACCTTGTTTTC
Source organism: Calyptomena viridis (assembly GCA_013390005.1). NCBI lineage: Eukaryota > Metazoa > Chordata > Aves > Passeriformes > Eurylaimidae > Calyptomena > Calyptomena viridis. Next base: position 112,519 of record WEIV01008958.1, on the reverse strand, counting down.
TGGGCAGAGGTCTGCATGGTGTGTAGATCTGCTGGAAAGTACAATGCTTTGAAGACTTCTGCAGATTGTGTGCCATAAATGGTTTGTTTGTGTTTCCCTCAAAGCTGGCCACTATTTTAGCATGTTTGCAATCTCTTCTACTCCTCTGTAATCTCCAATAATATCTGCATTAATACTTATTTTACTGTCTTTGTACCAAATACCGATTTTTCTGATGCCAAAACTCAATGTCTGTTAATGGCTCTCTAAAATAAGCTGCTTCAAGGTGCAATAGCACTGTGATTCTGAGGTGGTACAGGTGTTCTCATTTGTGCTTTCAGGGCTTGGGGGCCCCGAAGACCATTTGAATGAATAGCGATGTAATCCCTGCATTTATGTGCTTGTTGGCATGAGCTGGAACTTCTCATCAGCATTAGAGAAAGCGTGTGCATCGGTTACGATTGTTCCTTCTCTGCCATGATGTTGCTGAATATGTGTAATCTGTTCACCAGGCCTGCTGCCCACAGTTTCTGAGGGCAAATGCTGCTGCTGGGTCTGCTGACACTGAGTGGCTGCATCTACCCTTACTTAGAGCAGAAACTTCTCTGTAGTGTGTAGGATCTGGCTCTCTGCAGCAGCAGAAGTAGTTAGAGGGGAATAATGTGTGTGACTGTGGTTGGACTATGAAAGCAGATGAGGGGTTGAGGAAGATGTTCTCTGTCAAAAAAGAGTCTTTATGAAAGTGCTTTACTCTTGTCTGCCAAGAACCCTGGCATGTTCCCCAAAACTGAAATAACTCATCACCACTCGTTCATAAATGTAATGTAAAAGTAATGAATCACCATGTTGTTTGTAGATGGTAACAGACAAATGGATCCAAGAAACCATGGGAAAAGCATGTCAGAGTTACTGAAATGAGACATAATCTAGACTTGGCAGTGTTAGGCTTATGGTTGGACTCTGTGATCTAGAGTTCTTTTCCAACTTGAATGATTCTGTCATCTCTGCTATAGTGAAAGGAGCTTTCTGCAGTAGCAGGATAATTAATGTACTGATCATGAAATCTTAATGTTGTGACACTAGCTGAAGCATTACAAATACAGCTGTTAAGTTCTTACCTTGCAACCTGTGAACAACTAATCCTAGTGTCTTACAAATTTATAAAGTATTTGCTTTGCGATGTTAAATACCAAATGTAATATCTCTCTCCTTTTGGTCGTTTATCTTTTTTAGGCATTTTATGGGGAAACTGGATGTGTCATTGCTGACTCTTTTATGAATTAAACATGGAACACAGTATTAATATACAGGCTGTATTATTAGCATTCTATGCTGCAAAAATATACTGGAATAATTTAAAATACAATTTTTAGGCTATTAGTTCTAGCTGAATCACTTAAATACAATCAAAATCAAAATATACTCCAAAAAATAATGTAGATTCAACTTTTACTGTACAGATGGAATTTACATTTGGTGTAGTTCTGGTATCATTAAAGTAGGCCTGCAAGTATCACTTAGTGAATGCTTTCACAAGTTCCATTTACATTTAGCATGTATTAGAGCTAAAATAATTTTCTTAGCAGTATGAAACAGGAGGTAATTTGTTTGGATCTCTGAATGACCTAACTGCGAAGTTTTTTTTATGAAGCTAAGTAGGTGTATATTGGTTACTATTCTTAATGAGTGGTGGTATAGTTTGATTTTTTTAATTTCCTATGAACTTTCAGTAAAGGAAATTTAAGAGCTAGTGGAATGCTGGAAAACTGGGACATGCAAGTAAGGACTGGCACCAAAGCAGATTATGGTGTCTGTTTCAATATCTTTGTGGCTTTGGTTTTATTTCCCCACACTTAAACATTACCTGCTGTTTTATTTCAAGCTCACAATGTGTATAAATAGGAATTTATGTAACATCAGTGTGATCGCTGTATCTTAATTAACTCTGGTCCTAGTTTGCATAGGTAAATTTCTGGCTTGCTTTTAGTTTGATTTCTCCATTTTCAGTATTGGAAGAGAGTATATGCTAGCAGTAGGAAATCACAGAATCAACTAGGTTGGAAAAGACTTCTGATATCATTGAGTCCAGCCTTTGACCTAACACTACTCCATCAACTAGACCTTGGCACTCAGTGCCACATCCAGTCTCTTAAATACCTTCAGGGACAGAGACTCCACTGCTTCCCTGGGCAGCCCACTCCAATGCCCAGTCACTCTCTATATAAAGAACTTCTTCCTAATGTCTAACCTAAACCTCCCTGGCATAGCTTGGGACTGTCTTGTCTAGCTCTTGTCCTGTTGCTTGTTGCTGGGAGAAGAGACCGACCCCTATCTGGCTACAACCTCCTTTCAGGCAGTTGTAGAGAGCAACGGAGTCTCCCCTGGGCCTCCTCTTCTCCAGGCTAAACAACCCCACCCAGCTCCCCCAGCTGCTCCTCATAGGGATTGTGCTCTAGTCCCTTCACCATCCTTGTTGCCCTTTTTTGGACACGCTCCAACACCTCAACGTCCTTCCTAAACTGAGGGGCCCAGAACTGGACACAGTACTTGAGGTGTGGCCCAACCAGTGCAGAGTACAGGGGAAGAATCACTTCCTTGGTCCTGCTGGCCACACTATTCCTAATACTGGCCAGGATGCCATTGGCCTTCTTGGCCACCTGGACACACTGCTGGCTCATGTTCAGTTTCCTGTCAGTCAGGACTCCCAGGTCCCTTTCTGCCTGGCTGCTCTCCAGCCACTGTCCCCAGCCTGTAGTGCTGCAGGGGGTTGTTGTGGCCAAAGTGTAGGACCTGGCACTTGGCCTTGTTGAATCTCATGCCGTTGGATTTGGCCCATCTATCCATCCTGTCCAGGTTCCTCTGCAGAGCCCTGCTACCCTCCAGCAGATCAACACTGTTTCCCAACATGATGTCATCTGCAAATTTGCTAATGGTGGACTCAGTCCCCTCATTTGGATTGTCAGTAAAGATATTAAACAGGACTGGGCCCAACACTGATCCCTGGGGGACACCACTGGTGACTGGCTGACAACTGGCTCCAGCATCATTCGCCACCACTCTCTGGGCCTGGCCATCCAGCCGGTTCTTAATCCAGTGCAGAGTGTACCTGTCCAAACCATGGGGAGCTTTTCCAGGAGTTTACTATGGAAGACAGTGAATGTGCCCATCAACATGAGTTGCTGGAAATTGCATTCTATTCCTGGGAAATCCTAGTCTTGGCGTAGCTTAAACATGCTCTTTATTCAAGGATTTTGTTGCATTGAGATGGAGATTTTTTTTCAAGTGTCTGTGTTCTTGGAAAAATCCTTTCTGCAGTTTTAACTGAAAAACTAGTTAGTCCTCTGTCATGTTTCAGATTGGAGTTTGCTTAACAGTTGAATTTTGAATTCACCTTGAAAATTGTGGAGAGAGGAGTTCCCTTAGTTCCAGTTATTAAACTAATTGCATGCCAGTCCCCAGGGTTTCATTGTTACTTTGATTTTTCTAACACTACAAGAATAAAGGCTTACTTCTTAGCATGTATGCTGTAATACTTATTAGAAGTGTTTTTGAGCTGTAGACTTTGCTCATCAGTGGATAAAGGTAGTTAAAAGATAAAAGGAGGAAGACTCAGACAAAAGGTGTTGGCTCCTGTGGGGTAGGAGACATGTGAAAGCTGACAAGTAGAACTGAAGGACCGCAGCATTACTGTCATTGTGCTCTAGTGTTGCTTGCATTGCTGCAAGTGCTGTACATATGCAGCCAAGGGAGACCTGGTGCTGTTCCCATTTTGGTTGAGGCTTATGCTCTTCCCATAAAAAAAGCATTCACTGAGACTAAGGATTCAGTATAAACACTGAGTCTTTCCCTACCAATCCAAAAGAGTATGTTTTGTACAAGTAGTGGTGGCTGCTGGAAAAGGAGTAAATTCCCATTGTATTTTGCTTACACTTGGCATGTAAGCACTTCAGCCTCATCGACAAGGTGAGGTTGATTGTGGAAAGCATATACTGGTTTGGCTTAACCCATGAAGCCTGGACCATGACAGCTGTAAATTGAGGTGATGAACCTAACCCTGTCACTACCACGTGTCTTCATGTTATTCACTGAGTACCAGTGGCATGCATTTAATGTGGAAGGATTCTTTCTTAATCTAGAGCTTTGTGGCGGGATAATTGTAGATTATTTGGTGATTGTAGAAATAATTTATCCTTTTAGGCAAGATATTTGAATAAATGCTGCTGGTATCCGTAAGTTTGCCTAGTGGAGACTTGGTCTGGGCTTGCAATTAGTTTAAAATTTGGCGTAAGTTCTGCTGGGTTTCAAAGCAAAACAGGATATGAAATATCCACAGATAGCGTCAGAAGTCTTTAGTTACGTACTTATACCTGACTTTGTGGGGTTGAAATGCAGATCTTTATGTTATGTACTTCAGTGAAGCTCATATTTTGCTGCCTCATCTTCCTTTTATCAATAAAAGGTCTGATCTTACAGTATTAATGCTCAAGTGTAGTTATCGTTGCATCCATAAGGTTTTCTGTCTGGGTTAGCCTTAAAACCTCTGTTGCCCTTATCCTGCCAGCTTTCTCAAACTGGGCTTTCCACCTGAGACTCAAGGAGCTGGGGCCTCTTCTATTTCCCACCCCCACAGCATACATGGGTGGCAGTGCTATTCATTGTCCAAGCTGGTCAGTTTAGGAGATGGACATTTACTGCAGCTCTCTTGGTGACTATTTGCAAAGACTATTTTTTTAGTTCAACTTCATTTAAATATGAACAAAACTTACTTACAGAGTGCTTTGTGAAGAAGCTACTCATCTCCTTTAATACAATTCCATATGGCAGAAAATTGCTACTGTGATAGCGTGGGTCTATTTATATTTTGTATATCCAATTCAAATATTTTGACTTGAGCCTTAAGCATCCTCATGTTTGAAAAATTGAAAGGAAAACTTCTCTGACCACTTCAAGAAAAAGTTGGTGCTAATTTGGTAATAGGAAAATTAGTTCTAGAGTATTCTCTTTAAAGCATTTATAGGCATAGGAAGCTGCAGGGAGGCTATATTCCCGTCAGTTCATGTGGGTGCTGTTTTATATTCCCTCCCGCTTTAGCTAAAAGGTCAGGTGGATATGTTGTACTCTCCTTTCTCTCTCTCTGTGTGAGAGAGATTTGATTGCATATTTTATTAAAATAGTTCACATAAGTGTAAGTTGAAATGAAGGTTGGCATTAGATTGAAGTTAATTTTTTAAACAGGCACCTTCTAGTTGCATTACAGGGAAAAAATCTGAAAGCAGATGTTACTTGGTCCTTAAGTAAACACGGACAGAAGTTTCATCCCTTGGGTCTTACAGATCTGTTATTTTGCTGCCTCTAGGAAGAAAATGTTACTTTGTTAGAACATGCCTGTAATAGCAGACTGAGACAACCTGGGCATCTTACTCCACTACTACATGGTAAGATCAGACGTTTTGGCCAGATGGACCAATCATGAAATTTTAAGATATTACCAGAGACTCTGACCTTTGTCTTTAGACTGTTCAGCAGGTTACCTGATTTGTCTTAAGCAAAGACAAATCACCTTAACCACCTCCTTAATCAAAAATCCTTGCTAAAGAAGGGATGGAAGAAGGCCAAGCACAGTGCTTTGTTGGGGGAGAGAGTTCCCCATTGCTTGACAAGTTTTAGCCCTTCTGCTCTTGTGCTGTCTGTGGATCCTCTTCTTTGAGGAGAAGGGGTCAGGTGAGGCAGAGCGATGTTTTGTTTAAGTCTGAGTAAGAAGTGTTTGAAAAAACCCCAAAACCAACTGTGTCCTCCTGAAGAGTTTAATTCAGAAAGTATCTTGTGAGAATTAGGAAGTAGAATTTCTTTTTAGGTGATTTTTGTCTTTGCTCAAGTATATAACAAATGAAAGTGTTAATACTGTAACAGAGTATTGTTTTCTTAATCTCCTAGTAGCTTAGAAAGAGGATGGAAATACAGACCTATTTATTTTTACTTAGCTTCCCCAGCAGTCTCCATTTTCTAAGATGTCATTATCATTATCTCTATTGCATGTGTCTGCTGCCTGTAATTTCCCCAAGCAACAGAAGCAGCAGAACAAAATTGGTCTATGGTGGATTTTTGTAACAATTTCATCATTTCACAAATTCACTGTATTACAGGGGTGACAAGTGGCTGATCAGTGTCACACTTTTGCCTTGGTAGAGCTGTAGGCAATAACTAGGGCATTCAAGAGTGTGATTGAAGGTTTAGGGAAATGGTGATGCACTAGTTCACCTTCATGTAAGAAGGTAAGGCTCTTCACAACTACAGAAGTTGTCCTTTTCAGGAAACATATGGATTTAAATTTGGTATAAAAGCCTGTGGCTTTGACACCCTCACCCTTCACCCCTGGGTTTTCTGGGGAAAGCTTTTTGACTCTGCCTGGTCAGTGACATATTGGATTCTGCAAAAGTTGACATCTTTGCTCTGGCTTTCTGTGGTTCCTGTCAGCCTTTTGGAGAGCTGTCAGCTTGAGATTGGGGCTGTTTGGAACATATCTGTGAAATGGTTTCAGATACTTAATTTGGTTTTGACTTTAGCTGGTGGTTGGTAGTTCAACACCTGCATGGGGAAGATACAGAAATCTACAACATATAGGGAACAAGAAAATGTCCTACTGCGCTGTACTTTATAGATAAACTCTGTGGACATTTTTTGACTTTCTGTCCAAAGCTGAAAAAAGTACATCTATTTTCTCTTTTTTTTTATTGTGTTACTTGTAACAATAGCAGTTGAATGAATTTTACTTCAATGCTTCTTTTGTGTTCTTTAGTATAACGAATATTGCACTGTATGTGCGAGACTTGCTTTGTGGAATAGCTTTACATAGTTTTCTTGTGATGGCAAATAATCAAAATGTGGTTTGTTTGGGGTTTTATGTTGTATTTCTAGAAGGCATTTTTATCACCTGTCATGATTGAGAATATTTGTCACTTCTTGAGTTTAGTTTAAATTTAGTTTTGAAAAATTAAATACTGGATTTCCCAATCGAAGTTAATGTTGTCAAGGTATTCATGTACTTGCAGTATATGTTGATTTGATCAGAAGTTAGTATAAGATAAGTGTCTTCTCACATTAGCATTTTCCTGTGTATTTACAGATTTTCCAGGTTACAGTGTGTTCTGTATTCTGCTTTACACTTTCTTGATAATGATAAAGAATTTATTACCACAGCCACTGACTAACAGGTCAATATGTAAGGCCTTTGTATTATATCATCTTCTCATATCAGCCTCTCTTTGTATAGGTCGTCTTAACTTTTTACTTTCTGACCTTCTATAGGTCATCTTGACTTTTCTCTTACGTATGTAAATATGGTTGCCAGAAGAATCAGTCATTTGTTAGCCTCTCTTTTGAGATCAGCCATCCTTTCTAATGGTGAAATGGCATGTTCCTTAGTCACCACAGAGTAAGAACCAGTAAGTGTGTGTTTGGATGTGTAGTAAATGAACTTCCTGGGCCAGGAGATTGTTGAAAGTTACAGTAGTAAAGTTTCCATTGGGTTGGGGTTTTTTTTGTTGTTGCATTGGGGGTTTTGGGGGTGCTACTTTTTTCTGTTTGTTTGTAGATTTAAATCCAGCCTTTAAGGTGACTTTAAAATCTGGTGGACTTTTGAACTTTGTTTGTTAATCCTTGAGATATATTAGATTCTTCTATGGCTTCAGTTATTTCCTTGTCTTTTCATAGGACCACAGCTGAATGCACAACTAGAAGGTTGGCTTTCTCAAGTACAGTCCACAAAAAGACCTGCAAGAGCCATTATTGCACCGTAAGTTTGAAATCTGCTTTTAGTGTATATATGTAACACTTGATTGGTTAAATGCTTTTTTTTTGTTTTGACTGATTTTGAAAATGGTAAGAGCTAGTATTTAGCTGAATGTCATGTGGTTTCTAAATAAACATTTTTAATACAGCGTAGAATGGAAGAAATCTGCACATTTTGGTGTATACCTAGTTTCCTTTTGCTGATGGACTGCAGACACAATATTCATTTGTTATTTTACTTTGGTTTTGTTTGGATTTTTTGTCCACAGCCGAAATAGGGATCATTTAAACTATTTAGAGAGAAATCAATTTCCTTGAGGTAGTTGAGACATGTAATGAGAAAAGCATGTTGATTGTTGCACTTAATTGTGAGTTGGAAGGAAACATTAGAAAAAGCACCTTAAATATGTTTTTCCTGTGCTAACATAGCAGTGACATAATGTTTGAAGTATTCCATAATAGCATTGAATGTGCAGAAGAAATTGTCCCACATCTGCCTTAGTCCTTCTCACAAGTATGTCAGGAAAGAGACCTTTCAGCTTCAGGTTACATAACCTGGAGTCTTTCTCCAGAACTGCTGGAGGCCTTCCTGAGAGCTTACCAAATTTTTTCACTAACTGTGCCTTTTTTTTCTCACCTGTGAAGTGGGATATGTCTAATAGTATTTTTGTGGAAGACTGAAGGAGCCTGTAGCAGAGGGAACCTTTCAGAGGGTTCTTTTGACATTGTCAGATGATATACCTTGCCAGTTCTGAGCTCTTTAGAATGAGTGGAGTAAGTGATGTTGAATTAAAATTAAAATGGAGGATAACCCTTTGGATGAATACAGATGTGGGTGTGCATATGTACGTATAAAATCCTCCAGTGCTATCAATGGGGAACTTTTATCTTTGGAAATCCTGTATGTCCCAGGACTTGCAGTATGTATTATTCTCAGTATTATTGTGGAAAAAGACTATTGGGAAAGCTGTAGTTGTGTTGTTGCACATACTTGACTCAAAATAAGCAATAACTCACAGGGGCTCCAGGTGAGCTTGAGGGGTGATGTCATGGGCATACTGCTGAGTGACCATGAGCTATTTTCCACTGCTTGACGTGGGACTCTGGGAATTAATGTTCTCTGGAGTTAATGCTTTTAGTGGTGTAAAGGGAACCTTGGCAGGCTTTTAAGGGAATGGGTCTTAAGATTTGAATGTGATACTTGAAACAAGTAGTCAGAATAATTATAAATGATTTTGGAGAGCAAACAGGAACAGAGGTTGAAAAACGCCCCAGACCAGAGCGATAGGAAATGATGAAGCATGTATCTATTCTCAGCAGTCAAAACTGGCATGCTGTGTTCCACTTCTGTCTGTGTGCCCCTTCATTCTATTGCTGAGGTGTTCTTCAATAACAGAGCATTTTTATTCTCTGTTTATCTGCTGTTACATATCGTTTGCTCTTTGCCAGACCCCTCTGTTGTCATCATATTCAGTTACTGGCATGTGTTTAGAAGAACCTTGTCCAGCAGTTTGCTATTCCCTTGTTCCCTGGCTGCACTCTTAGTGTTATCGTGAGCTTCTGATAACGTGCAGCTGTGTAGTTTGCATACCGGTGTCTTTTACAAGTAATGGAAGGGGCTTTGATCTGGAGGTTTGCTTGCTGTCAAATGGTCATTGATAGTTCTTTAACTGCTCAGTAAACAGTCACTGATAGTTCTTCAACAAATACAGCTCTTGTGTGATCAACACTGCAGCAGTGCTCTCCTGCTCTTTCAGGAGCTGACTCTTGGGTGACTCTTATTGTTTCTAGCTCACTGGGAACAAAAAGCATTTAGGATATTGGTATTTAACAGCAATATCAAGATATTTAAGATGTTAAGCAATGTTTAACATATTAACATTTTGTACACCTTGATTTGCAGCCATNATATTTGACCATGATTCTGCATTGGTTTTTCAGTGCAGGATTATGGGCTGAATACTACCAGGATTCTCTTCTGCTGTGGAGAAAGTGACCAGTGTGTTTATATGATATTTGAAGTCAGTGAAAGTTACTTGTTCTGATAATTTTAAATGGCTTTTTGTTTCTAACAAGTTTAAAAAAAGAAAAATAAAAAAAACCTCAACATGCTACTGTAGTCTGTGCCTGCCTCTGAAAATATGGATCCAGTTATTTCAGGTTAAAGGAATATAGTCCTTGAAAGGAATATAAGTTCTGCTTACTACAAGATTTTTTTTAAATGACAAATTTATAACATCTCCAGTATTTATTCAAAGTATGTATTTTGCAATGCTAAATAAAAATTGTCTCAGGTTTATCAGTTTTTCATGAGATAACACGTTGTAGTACTCTCCAAAGACAATGGTTTTAGTTCTTTCTAAGCTATTGTAAACAATGTAAAAATAATTTATGGTGTGATGTAAGTTTTAGAGACACCTAGTTTGTCTAAAATTTCCAGAACAAGTTGC
>WEIV01008958.1:46509-101933 GCA_013390005.1 Calyptomena viridis | reverse complement strand
TTTAAATGACAAATTTATAACATCTCCAGTATTTATTCAAAGTATGTATTTTGCAATGCTAAATAAAAATTGTCTCAGGTTTATCAGTTTTTCATGAGATAACACGTTGTAGTACTCTCCAAAGACAATGGTTTTAGTTCTTTCTAAGCTATTGTAAACAATGTAAAAATAATTTATGGTGTGATGTAAGTTTTAGAGACACCTAGTTTGTCTAAAATTTCCAGAACAAGTTGCCTTTCCCACGTTCAGTGACATGGAGTAGATTGAGCTTTATGGATCATTTGCTGGTTTACCACATGGGATGTTTAGAATTCTTTAAGCTGAACTATTGTCTGTTTGGACATTTTATTTTTATTAGCTTTGCAGAAAGTTGCAGTACTTTAGTATACCTTGCTATAGCACTCTGTGTTAGGGAAAAAAGCAACTCCACAACTTTACGTGTCTCCCTCCCCTTTAGTTCAGTGCCAGAAACAAGATGATATGATCCTGAATCTGAAAAGCTGAATTTCCTATATTTTTTGTTTCTTTTTTTCTTGTAAGTCCTGTGGCAGGAGACCCTAAACATCTAATCAAGAGCCAGGAACTGAGGACTTGATGAAATAACATCATGATGACGTGTGAAAGGTTGCAGTATCAGCTAAAGCTATGAATGTGCAGGTCCAAGTCCCTGTTGTTGATGCAACAGATGGATAAAAATAGCATTTGAGAATGACTTACGTTTTAATCTGGTGAAATCTGTAGTAAGGCTAATCAAGTAAATAAGTGGAAAGCTCTGAATAGATGATAAACCCATAATTGTTATTTGAGGTCACATTCCTGTAGTTGTTGAAGGTGGTGTGTAGCTGAAGATTGTGTTGATCCAAGGAGAGAATTCAAAAATCTGTTCTAAGGGGCTGTACCACATCATTCAGCCTCCAAATGAGTCCAGTTAGATTTCTAGCTGATGAGTGCCCTCTGATATATAACCTCTCTGATATGAGATGTTTAAGGCTACAGGAAGCATTGTCAAACTGATCTCATGATAATTTCTGAGATTTCCAAGGTTGGACCATGGATTGATCTGTGGTCTTACAGATAGAGTAAAACTGTTGTAGCCAAGAGAAAGTATTGCTTTGTACATTTTTGTTAAACTTGTTGCTGTAAGCCAAGTCTCTGTACAATTGCAGTTGTCTAAATTGTAGGTTTTTGTGTTAATTGTTGTAGCCGAAAAATTTTCATTCTTGGGCCTTCCCATCACGTGCCCCTGTCCCGATGTGCACTTTCCAGTGTGGACATTTACAGAACACCTCTGTATGATCTCCGAATTGACCAAAAGAGTAAGTGTATGATAAAGCTTACATCTTGAAGAGTGCTGAGGCCTGAGTATTAACTGTAGTACTACACTGCTGAGGACTTTCTTGTTGTTGGGCACTTTCTTGATTTAAGTGGCACACAAGTGCAAATCTGTTTTGACTGCAACAAAAGCTAACTTCTGAAAGATCTCGGTTGTTGCAGGCATTGCCAAGTTACAACCATAGTGTGTCTCTTGCTCCTGGCGAGTAAAGAATTGTCAGTTTTTGCTTATCTTTTCCATTTTGTGTGTGCTTCTTGACAAATGAGGTTTAAAAAACAAAAGGAGCTTAGAAATTAAAGTGTTACACCAAAGAATAGCTCACTAAACACCTCCTCCATTATTCTGTGAAGTATTCTGGCTGGAGAAAAGTACTTTAGTTGGTTTGAGTTTGATTTCTAATAGAGGAATAACAGATGAACAGAAAATTGCTTTTATTTGGATGCATTATTGCATGTGACTTTTTTAACTTGCAGGGTACCTGCAGAACTTAAAAACCAGTCTTTCAAACTAAGCTCAATGGTGCACTGAAGATAAATTTGGTATTTTGACTTTTATGCATCTTGAGGTATACCTAAATAATACAGTATCTTTTTCAGAAAAGCTAATTAGCCAGATGTTTTGTTTCATTGTAACTGTGACTAAGCAAGCTAATTCAAGCTTTTTACATAATGCTTGCAGAAATTTCCTTAGGTAAGAAATGTTTTGGTTTCTGTAGAGCTCCTTTATGAAAGGAGTAGAGAAGGAGGCACAGCTCTACATCAAATTCTTCATCCAGTGGAGAATTTTCCAAATGTAGAGTTGACTCCGGATACTCTCAAGCACACTTGAGAGTAGAAAAGATAGCTTCCAAATGTGGATTACTTAACCAGTTTTGGCCATCTCTAGTTTTCATGATTCAGTCAAGAATAAATTGTTTTAAATAGTAACATATCCAGCAATGGCTCAGCTGATCAAAATTTACTTTTTTTTTTAATATATGATAGAGCAGTTTGTGAAAATAAGAATTCAGTGATGGAGCAAATGCATGTGTATTTCCAAATGTGTTTTATTTGTGTTACTTAGATTTTCAGTTGTTATACAAAATTTTTCTCAATATATGAACAAGGTCACTGATTTAACATACTTATTTTGTAAACTGAATCAATTATGTTTGTATCTTAATGACTTGAACATAATCCTGAATTTATTTAGAAACAAGTGGTTTATGATGACAGCCCTTGGAGGCAAGTAGTTTGTTATAGTGGATGTGTTCTGGTAAAGGTGCACTGTAGCTTGCTTTTTGCACCTGTAGCAGTTTTCAAAACCAAACAAAAAATAGCAGTAAAAATTAATCTTTGGTTTGTTTCAGTTTATGGAGAATTGTGGAAGACTGGAATGTTTGAGCGTATGTCCCTACAGACAGATGAAGATGAACACAGTATTGAAATGCATTTGCCTTATACTGCTAAAGCCATGGAAAGGTACTTGGGCTAATTACTTCTAAAAAGAATGAGCATTATGTGCATTAAATGTTTGAACTACTTGTGAAGTGCAGTAGGAAGTAGTAATATATTTTATGGCATAGAACACCTTTTATGGTATATAATGCTCACACTCCCACACAACCCAAGAAAAATTTTGGTAAAGAGTGTCTGAGACTAGGATAAGTTGCTGTAATAGAAATTGTGAGTGGAGCAAACACCTGAGTGATGATGTTGTAACAACTCTTATAGACAGGTTTACATTGACTTAGTAGGTTCATGAAAGTAGGTCTAATATTAACTCCTCAATAGCTGTTTTTTTTCTCCCATTTTTGCAAAGCATCTTTGAAAGAAGTTCAAGTACTAGGAGGTGTTTTCTGTGGGATTTTAAGTTTGTTTGGAGAATTGCCCAATATGCAGCATCTATAGAAGTAGAATCTAATTCTTGTTTCATTGCTGGTTTCACTGTCTTTTTGTTTGCCTGTTGTTCTCACTTTGCAGCAAAGTTAAACACTGGGTTTGGGAGTGTGTGTTGTTTTCTGAAGTTGAAGTACTTTGAGGTTCTAAACCAACATCCTAGTATGACCTTACTGTATTACTATCTTCAATCACTAGTGACCTTTTAAAATATTCTGCAGTTTCAGTTAGCAAGCCCTGAAAAATTTTCAGATGTTACTTGAACTACAACCTTTTTTCTTTTGCTTATAAGCCATAAGGATGAGTTTACTATTATTCCTGTGTTGGTCGGAGCACTGAGTGAGTCAAAAGAGCAGGAATTTGGAAAACTCTTCAGTAAATACCTAGCTGATCCTAGTAACCTCTTTGTGGTTTCTTCTGACTTTTGCCATTGGGGTAAGTTTCATATCTCTTCATTATAACAATATATTGAATGTTTTGTAGTTATTTTCAGATAATGTACTTTATTAAACATTGAACATTTTAACTTCATGTAAATGTACCTTTGAAACTTAAATTCCGTCATAAAGTTAAAAAAAAGGATTTTTTAAAATCTGGAGCAGCAGGTGAAAAAAATGATGTGATAATGTGTTTTCAGTATAGTGTAGGAAATAAATGGTGAAGTCGTATGGGTTTATATATGTATCTCTGTTGCAATGAAATAATTGTCTGAAGTTGCTTGCTCTTTTTACTCTTCTTTTTTTTAAGCACCTCAAAACAACTTGCAAAAATTAATTAGCTAAAAATTCACTGGACATGGCCACATTCCTCTGATGGAAATAAGTTTTGTACGTTTTACTGGTGGGTAACATAGCAGATGGAGTATTTATGCCAATTCATCAGAGCTATCCCAGTTCGTCTTGATGGCAGAGCTATAAAGACTCCAGAAGCCTTGACTTCTGTCCTGCTTTAACATTATTTTTCTTTTAAGTGTGATAGTAGCTGGAAAAGGAACTGCTTCAGAAAGATATGTTACACAACAGACCACCTTCCTTTTTTTCCTTGTCATCTTTGGTCAACTTACATAATTAAACGCATATTTTACTCATCTTTGAATTGTGGAGTAGGTGGAAATATATATAAGAATGACCTGGGTTCTGTTGTGGCTAATGACCCATCTAGAACTGTTCATTGAATTATCATGAGTTTTTTCTTTTAACCTTCATTTACTGTGGGTATTGTTGTGCAAGCAGAAGTAGCCTGATTCTGTGGCTGACTTTAAGAAGGATAGAGAAATAAAGTGTTGCTTTACTTTTTAATTTATAGAATTGGATTCCAAGGCAATAACAGGCAATTAATAAGTGATACTGCAGTGTCAGTTCTACCTAGTAGGTTTCTCTTTAGGAATATAGCTGCACATCATGTGTTTTTTTTTACTTTGCTTCTGGGCTGCTACTTGATGATTGCCCTAGAATTTCCTCAGTGGAGCTAAAAAGTATAAAATAAATCAAGATTACTACCTTACCAATATTATACTTTCAAATATTTAGTAAGTACTAGGGAGTGTTTTAGCTACAATTTTTCCCTTTTTTATTTTATACATGATTTTTGTTTCAAGGTCAGAGGTTCCGTTACAGTTACTATGATGAATCCCAAGGAGAAATTTATAGATCCATTGAGCACCTAGATAAAATGGTAAGTTTTCAGATTTGGTGGAACTAACTAACAAATTTCTCCTGTACATTACATTTCTTTGAACACTTTAGAAATTTCTCTAACGAAGTATTACAGATTAGCTATTTTATTGAATGTATAATTTTTGTTTGTTTACCACAATAGGAACTTAGCTATTATTTTTAATTAGTAGCCTCCATTTTACTGACTGTGCACAATTATATTATGGGTATAATCTAGTAAGAATAATTATCTGAATAAATGCATGTTCATCTATCTAAAATGCCCTGTCTACATACCCTCTTATGTTTTTGAGAGTCAGTAAGAATCATGCATGGAGTATTGTGGCAGTTCAGGTTTGATAGCTGTGATACCCGCATATGGAAACAGCACTGTGATTATGCTAATGGCTTTAGCAATAACCATTTCCAGTAAGAAAGGCTGTAGGGGATTGCACTGGTCAGGAAAATGAAAGTCACCACATCCTTGGTAGTTTTCCCTTTACTCTGTAGTAGGTGGTAGAAAAAAGGAGTAGACCATACTTCATTCTGGGTTTTGCAAAAGGCTGAAAGGAATACTAAATACGTAAAGGTTGTGATTCCATAATTATGTTGCATTTTCTTTGCAGTCACAGGAGCCAAGGATTTGTTTTCAAATTAAAAAAACAGTTAACATTCAAGACTATACTTAAGGCACAGAATAAAAGCAATTCTTCTGGAAACACATAAGCTTAAAATTTGTTTTACAACTGTTTGCATAATTTATGTAACTTCTGTGGAATCTGTTAGAAGAGAGAACTGTTGTTACTCATGGCATGTTAATTTTTTCTTTGTCTTGAAGGAATAAATCCTTGTCTGCTGGAGAGATCTCTAGAGTTTTGCTTTGCATATCTGTATTAACCTCTTAGTTTTTCCACCATTCATCATTGGAATAGAAGCAGTAAATAACTTGCCTTCATTCTGTTCATCCCATTTTTAATAATTCTTGCAGTCAGTTGAGAGGTTTCTCTATCAAGACAAGTGTTTTACTACAGAATCCCAAAATCTGCACCTTGGAGTGTTTTTGCGGAAGAGCAGATTAGGGTGCATGAGCAAACATTAGTTTCCCTTTGTTAATTTCTGTGATGAAAGCTTGAAGAAAGACTGGACTTTGGCATATAATTACTTCTAAGGAATACATTGCTGCACCAATTCTTTCTTTTGATAGTTTTTCAGCCAAAAGGAAATGACATTTTTTATGACATGGAAAATCATGTCTACTGTTTAATAACTAGGAAAATCCTTCTATCTTAACTGGCAAAACTAAACATGCTTTGGTTATTTGGTTATGCTGTGGTTATTTTTGCTTTTCTATATCATGCTATATTTGAACACAACTGTATTCAAATGCTGCACAAAGTGGGTTTTGGTTTTGGTGACTTTCAGAGGTGTCTTTTTAGCAGTATAGTGAATACACTTCGGGTGCTATCCACAGTGTCACAAAATCTCTCCATCACATTTCTCCAGCTTTTGGAAGGAGTTTATTCAAATTTGTTATGCTGCATTTGGCTACTTCTTGTTTCCTTAGATAAGTATTGGATTTTTTTGTCATTTGGTGTGCTAAAAAAACTTGTGCTGTTGTAACCTGCCCCTCTGCAGAGAAAATAGCATTAAGATGGAAACAAAACTGTACTAAAACTGGCTTAACTTTACTGGACCTAACTAGCAAAGCAGTTTGACTGAGCACTTTGTAAGCAAGAAGGTATTCTGGGGTAAGATGAAATTAATTTTCCTTAGAAACGCCCTGGTGAGAGGATGATGATCTCTTCCTTATTTGGGCTGGACCTTGTGTATAGATGCATGGTGATTTTCTCTCCTAGTGCAAAAAGACTGCTGAACACATTGGACATTGAAATTTTACTGAGCTGGTGACCATGGTGAGAAATTTTATTTGCTGTGATTCTAAGTTAGAGCCATTGAACTCCAGCATGAAAAAATACAGAGTAGTAAATATTGCTGGGCAGACATCAGTTTCTCCATGGTAATTGTTGGTATGACCACTGTCACCACAATGCATTTTGTGGAGTGATGGTAAAAGAAGTAAAAAGCCTCGTGGCTAATAGGGCTATCTTAGGGAAGAATTCTCAAATGAAGAGTTGTTATTGAGCAGCTGATGTGCAATAGTTTGTATAGCAAAACCTGCTACCTACTATCTTTTTAAATAAACGTGGGGGAGTATTCTGTAAGATGTTATTGAAGAGTAATTATTTCTTAATTATGACTAGCCAGAAAATGCAGACTTCTCACTTCAATCTTTACTGCCAGGTTGCTCATTTTATATGAGCATATATTTTATATGGGATACCTTCTGCTTCACTTGAGTCAACGGGAGGATTCTGTTACCCTGAATGCTGATGGGGGAAAATAATGCAGTCACTGAGGAGATCCGTGCAGGAACAGCCAACACGTGTTGTGCAGGAGCCATGCTCAACACTGGTGGCTTCTCAGGTAGCTTTAATGAACTGCAGAATTCTGGTGGCTTCTGCAGTGCTGCTGTAATGTGCCAGGACCTTCTACAGTGCTCCAGCCTGGGAAGGCTTCTTAGCCTGGGCGTAATGCAAGACCATGACTCTCTGCCTGTGTGCCCAGCTCACGCTTCTCTCTGCTGTGCCCAGCCGGTAATTTGCCTGTTGGATGTTTATCTTCTGGTCTGAGTGACTCGCACATGCAAATGTAGTTGGACTAGACAGTACCAAGACCAGGCTTGTTTCTATTTCCATTAGAGTGCTATTAGTTTAGATTTTTAAGTGTGATGAAGCAGCTGAAGTGACTGATAACAGCTTTAATTTGACCAGTCAAAGTATTATTGCAGTATAATGTGAAATAAACCTATAGGTTGGTGGAAGTTTTTGTGTGGTGACTAGGGTTTTTTTTGTAAACTTGTAAATACTTGATCCTAATAAGGGATGGTATTTAAAAATGTAACTGCTTTTAATCATATTAATTGCACTGTGCTGCAATATTGTAAATGCCATTAACAGTATCTGGGTAACTGGGGTGTGCAATTTCTGTGTGATGCCATAATAACCATGTGATAAACAGTGGAACTGTGTTTGCATTTTTATCATGTGGGTTTTGTCATGTATTTTAACTCTGTTCTAAGCCATGCCTGGCTGAGTTGTTTCAAATACTGAAAATTAGTAGTTTCATACTTCCGCTTTTTAGAAAAATAAAACACAACATGACAAACTTTCCCTTTGTTCCTCAATGCCATTTTAGATTGAGAAACAAGCTCAGTAGTCTTTGCTCTTCTGTCACAACAGTTTTGAAATCCAAACGGTTGAAAAGTTCAGTACAACTGAATGCTCATAGGATATATGTTCATACCCATTTCCTGTGGATTTTCTCCTGTCTCTGATGTATGGAACTCTGCTGGCATTTTCTGGGATGAAGTGCATAGCTCTAACTGTTTTGCAGTGCTGAACTGCATTGAAATAAGCTTACTAGGCATTCTTGTAAATCCGTGTCCATTCATTTGAGACAAATGCTCAAATGCTTCTGCCCAGTGTGTTTCAGTGACTTACAACTATAGAACGAGTCTCTCAGTTGAGCAGCCATTTTCATTTTTTTAAAAGGATTTACAGATAAAATTTAGTCTCATGAACTGTTCAGTATCTGAGTAAGTGCCTTATGCATGTTTAGTTCGACTTGAGTATGTAGTGAAATTTGGTTCTGCTTTCCTTAGCAGAATGTGTGTATTGACACTTACAATTTAAAAGGGATGGTTCAAAGCCATGCTTTATAAACTTTAGAAGTGAAGTGGTATCTATGTAACCACTGGTAGTTCAAGAATAGCTACTGTTATTTTTTTGGCACTTCTTTGGCTCTGCAGTGATTAACAGCCGGGGGTCCAAATAGTCTCTCCATCACCCTGGAAAAACTGCACTCTTGCCAGCAGTTGGTCAGCATAGTTTGGTTTTATTTTTCCATAAAATTTATTTCTTTATGAATTCATCTTGTATCTGTTTCTATTTAAAAGTACACACAGGTGGGTTTTATGGTTGCTGTTTTATAATTCTCCCTGACTCTCCTGTGCGTTTCTAGGTCCTCCATTGTAAGGTGTGATCCAGTCTGAATCTGCCAAATCAGCCAACTTCCTTGCAGAGTGTTCGGGAGGTTCCACTCTTGAGGTGGAGACCTCAGACTGTTTCCTGCATTGTGGCTTTTCCTTTTATCACCTACATTTTTCCAAAAGTAGGGGCAGAGGCTGGGACAATTGCAGAAATCTTAGGACAAATTAACTCCTTTCTGGTGTCAATGTCCCATTGTTTCCATGTGATGTGCTTGGTTTTTTCCAGTCTCTAAGAAAAACTTTCCTGTTTTACCCACAGAAGAAGCACAACTGTGTGTCTTACTAAATTAGTGAATGTCTGGAGCTCATTTACCTGGTGAAGGGAATTAATTATTTTCAGAAGGAGGAAAAAAGGAAGAGGATGGATTCTAACACAAGGCAAAATAGCAAAGCCATTCTGAAAACCAGACAATAATAGATTTAGACTTGCTTTAAACTACTTCCATTGTGTTTGATCCCTCTGTGGGACAGAGTAAGAGTGGGCTGTATCTGGAGTTGTAGGATTCTTTTTGCTTTTAAGAATGCAAGTGTTTGTATATGTGGAAGGTTTTGTTTTCCACACATGTGCTGGTATTCTTAGCCTGACTCCATGGGATCATGGGTCTTGCTGTGGATGGAGAAAAGGATGTATATATGTGACTGTCTCATGTAAAGTGGAAGCATCATCTCCTGGATGTTAGGTTTTTGTTGTGCACAACTTTATAGTGCTTTAGAGATGTTCTGGGTTTGCTTTTTATGTTCTGAGCAGATGGCCAGCCCATGCCCAGATCAACTGCCTTGCATGCATGATGTGTCTAGGATGCATTACACTTGTTCTGTGTGTGAATTGCATGTGTACATATTGATGGTTTATCCAGGGTTTTTGGACACCCAAAAGTCCAAGGCAAATACTTAGCCCTGAGCTCTGTTACCAGGGAGAGGAGATGAAGGCACAACTTCTTCCTGCTTTGTCCTTTTAGTAAACTTACCTGGTTGTAGCCGTATCAAATCCTATGCAAGTAAGGCACCATTGGAGGATCAGCTAGTCTGTGGGAGGAGCTTTTTTAGCATGAACTTCACTGGTATCTCCAAAGATAGCTTCACAGATCTGTGGATCATTGACAGCTTTGGAAGAGCTCCTGTACTTTTCAGTTTGGCAAGGAATGGAAGGAAGATGACTACAAGCTAGAGCTCACATGCTGAGATTTCCTTGATATCCTTGGTACAAAGTAAAAGGTTTTTCCTCCTGAAAGTATTCTCTGTTGTAATAAACAGATAATGTATAAGCACCTGCTTATGAATGTGTAATGTAATTATTGCTAACGATTCTTTTTCAGGGTATGAGCATTATAGAGCAGCTAGATCCTGTATCTTTTAGCAATTACTTGAAGAAATACCATAATACAATATGTGGAAGACATCCTATTGGAGTGTTATTAAATGTAAGTAACTTTTGTTTTGTTGAAAAATGTAGCTTTTAGAAAAATGCTTGCTTTTGTTTTAAACACAATATTGCAGCAGTGTTCCTTAGTTCTAAAATGACAAGCCTTGAATTAATTTATTTTTCCAAGCGTTCTCAATTTAGTCTCCCAATTTCTGTGTCTTGCCTGTAGACAGATGTAAGCTTTTAAAAGGGCTGAGAGTTTTCAATTCCCTAAGGGAGCTGAGGTACCACATTCCTTTTGAATTTCAATGAAATACAACCATTCATTTTTTCTTGGCCCTGAATAAATGAACAAATAAATCCATCTCCCTGAAGAAGTATGTGCTTACTCTTTCCAGTTGGTACTTACAAACACGTATATATTTTTTCTGTATTGCTGTTAGCTAGCTATTGTGAGTGCCTTGTGATGTCTGACAGCGTTTTTGAGTTTTGCAAATATGGTGAGAGATTGCCTCTGTAAGTATTAGTGCAGTGCCATTAACACATAAATTAACAGCAATTAGGATTCAGATTAACTGGTACTTTTCTAGTTACCGTATTCTGCTTTGGTGATGCCATGCAGACATAAACCTGGCTTAACTTAGTTGTCTAAATTTGGTCACAGCTGCTTTACAGCACTGCTGGAGTGCTGCAGATTTGTCATAGTGCTTGAGTGAATCTCATTTATTTTTACTGTAATTCAAACCTGAAACAGGAAGCATGTTAAACTCTTTTAAAAGGGAAAACTTAATTCACTGGGAATGTATGGAAGAACATACAGAGGAACCTTTTAAAGTGGAGTCCATGGAAATTTGTATGAGCAGTATCAATATTGGGGATGCAAAATTCAGTACTATGACAACTCTGCAAATATGCCCAGCTCTTACCTTCAGATAATGATTAGTTTTGCAGTGAATCAGAGCTAAATTATGTTCATTCACTTTTGCCAATTGTCACACTTTAATGAATTATCCTTGTACATTATTTTTCCTTAATGGAAGACATATAATCTAAAAAGTGTTAATAGTGTTGGCTTTTTATCTCTTACACCTTTCTATATCAATTCCCCATGGACAGAAAGCATTGTTTCTATAGGATCTATTATGAAAGATTGTTTAGTATTGCTTTAAGGAACTGCATGGATGTACATGATGCAGTGGGGGGAGCATCAGGGAATGAAACTGCACAGAAATGGGTTAGGCCCACATATTACTGGGAGGTGCTTATATTATGAGCTTATGAGAGATGGTGCAGGGACCTCCAGGATGGGGGGAAAGGACTGAGAACTAGAAATTGTTGTAATTTCACAGATACCTTTTTTTTAACGGCTTTTTTTCCTCTCTTCAGGCTATCAACGAGCTCCAGAAGAATGGAATGAATATGAGCTTTTCATTTTTGAATTACGCTCAGTCAAGCCAGTGTCGAAACTGGCAAGACAGCTCAGTGAGTTATGCAGCTGGAGCACTTATGGTCCACTGAACTGCTGAATGCTCAGGGATGGCACCTGCACACACGCTGTATACGGGGTCCCAGCCTAGCCCTTACAAAGATACAGTCCCTGGTCTTTGGATATACTGAAACCTCAAACTAATAGAACTCTGTTCTTTTCTAGTAGGTGTAGTCCTTCCTTAGTTTCAACTCATTTAAAAATGCTTTCTTGTTTAGGACAATGGAAGGAAGGCTGGTATCAAAACTTTTTGTGGGGTTTTTTTGGTTTTTTTCTTTGGAAGAAGTAATGGCTATGAAGATGTGGTGGTAGACTGTCCGTACAAATACAACATGTAAAGCATTTACCATATCCTAAATTTGCACTCTTTGCAGACCTGTGCACATATACTCTGCTTTCAGAATAGTTTTGCAAGTTGTAAACGGAAAAGGGGTGGAAGCTTTTTAATAAAAGAAAAAAAAAGGAAAACAATGCATTTATAAATTATCCTGTATTAGAATATAATAAAACTCCAGTATAGTCAGTTACTACCCGTGATGTACAACAGATATCTTCTATTTTAGTTGCTAATAAAGGGCTACACAAACCAAAATAGTCTGATTTAAACTTATTGCTTTGTCTTCTGTATATGGCTGCTTGTCATTAGCATTCTTTATCCTCAGTTCTTATGCTTGATATTTCGGCCATTCTGTAAAATACTTTAGAATGTATTTTGTATTCAACATTTGTTGACTACTTCATTTACAGATCTTTTATCTTAAACCTGCACTGAGTTCAGCTGTGCAAAAGAATTTGAAAACTTTTTGTATAGTCTTAATTTTTTTGTTTCATAATGATCTATAAAGTAGCATCTTTTAGTATGTGATACAAATTTGTATCAGAAATACACTTTTAATGATTTTATGCTCAGTTTGATTATTGACATGAAATAGATGCAGTATATTTGTTTGAAATGACTTGAAAACAAACAGTAGCTTGAAAATTATAATTCTTAGAGTATTTATCTGGCATTCGTAGGCCACAGAAGCCATAAAGCTCAAACAATTATTCCTCAGAGATTATTTGGGAGGGGAGGGTTTTCCTTCTCTTTTTTTTTTTTCATTTTTATTTTTTTATTCTTCGTGAATAGAATTGTTTCATGTCTTTTAAATATTATCACATCTTAAGGGTTCTTGAACTTTCTTCCAGCAAAAAAAAAAATGGTGTAATTATTTCAGCTGTCATCCTGAAGACTTCCTTTCGTTCTCATAAGAAATGCAAAGTAGGATGCAGTACTGGCTCATTATTTAAATGGAGATTTTGTTCCCTGATATTTCACCTGCTGTCAAGAAGCCTCCTGGTACATTCAGCTTTTCTGAGTGGCAGAGGGGAATTTCAGAATTCAATTTAGATTATCTCTGAAAGTTGTGGGAATTGCTGCATGCAAAGTCTTAGCTGAAAGCACACCAGATATCTTGTTCATTCCTATTAAAATACCCTCTGCTTGTACCACTTCTTTTTTTCCTTGTCGCAGTTGACCACCATTTGAATAATAGCAGGTGAATGCTCCATTTATAAAATGAGCTACTTTGCAGTTGTTCAGAATCCATCCTAAATATCGAACTCCTCTGCATGCCTGTTCTTCAGTTGCTGTATTGCTCTGCCTTGTTCTTGAAATGTCTCAGCAGCAGACAGGGAAAACAACTTGCAGGTTACTTTTGACAAGAAGGCTGTGCAGGCAAAACTGAATTGGTAGCCAGTCTTTATAAATATTTTTCTGACTGTGCCTTATTAACAAAGTAGTTTGATCATGAAGATTTTTTTTTTTTTTAAATCTTTGGTGAATACAAGTTTAATTAGGGCTCAGGTTTATTTCAGTCTTATGCCAAATGCTTAACATCATTATTGAAACACATAGTTAATTGGAAGAGTTAAGTACATACTTTCTCCCTAAGGTAAACATCATAATTAGCTTCTGAATACAAATGCCTAAGTTGCATCTTAGTTCTGTAAGATAGTTTTAATGAAAAAAAACATAACTGGAAGAGCTTTGAAGAAATTAGTCAGCCATTTTGTTCACCACAATGTTATGAAATATATTATGTTGAAAGCACTTCTCATGTAAGCGTGTAATGTATTTCAAAATAAAGTTTCTAATTAAAATGGGAATTTCTGTGCCTACTAGTAATAACCAGCAATAACAGTTCAGAAGCTCACTCAGAGAAATGTAAAGATTTGTGAAATTTGCTCTAACTTAGAAGGATTTGTTGTAAAAACCATGCTTGTTTGAATGCAGAAAATATTTGACTTCAGAGAACTTAAATTTTTTGGCCCTTTTGGTGGACTTGGAAGGAGTTGACTTAAGTGCTCCATTTTCTGGTGTGTTAGTTTAAGATGTGGTGGGAGGAGAAGTAGATAATCTGAAAATATCTTCACTCAAGTCTATTTATTTCATTATTTTAGCTTGACCATATGTTTTATTCTCAAATATATATTTGAATATAGTATGTTAGGACAAAGTGTCTGGTTTAGACAATATTGATAGCCCTGTTCATTTTTGTGGGAGTTTCTTCTATGCACAGAATGACTGAGCTTTGGCTTCTCCTGCTGCAGTAAATCCAGCCAGGGACGTGATTCTCATTTTAAAATGTTGGCATTTTAAGGAAATTATCAATGTGTGAAAATGTTGATTAACATACTCCTTTGTTTTTCTGTTCTCATGTCTTTGACAAAGGATCTCTGTAGATTTTATTTTCTTTAAATACTGTCAAGTACTATCTGTTGAAATCTTAATTCTTCAGTTTAATGCTTTTGGCATTGAAATGGAGCAGTAGGTCTTGTAGTGCTTTGTGTTTAGATCAGCAGAAGCAGGAGAAAGCATAGGCAGAAGCATCAGCCCTCTGTGGGATATTGAATGCTTTCACAGGCATTGGGAGCACCATCTTGCTTTGATCCAAGTCCAAGAATGTGAGCCCCTCATGGCATGGAGCGAGCTCCAACTTTCAGCCTTCATCAGTTCATCATGACAGTCTGGCTTTATTTGTTGCTTGTTTTAAAGGTCATGACTTGGGTAGCTTTGATCCAGTGTTACTCTTTGAACTGGACAGGTACTTCAGTGCAGTTCTCCTTTCTCAGAGCCTTTGGAAATGCCAAGTTTGCCCTCACATTTTTAGGCCTATTTCTTGCTCTTGCTGTTTCCCTGTCAGGGACTCGTTGCTGTGTCTCAGGGATTCTGCATATTGCTGTAGGATTTACTCGGGAATTTTGAATTGACGTTTCAAGTGCTGAAATGGGGTGGGGTTCTGTTTGTTGCCTGCACATGAAACCTCCCAGCACTTCAGCATGTTGTTTTGGGTGGTTGGTATAGGGTTTTGCCTTTTGAGGTTTGTGATTTTCCTCTTACTCCCTCAGGAAAACTGTTTCTTCTCCATCAAAGGAAGCTTGGCTTTAAAATGGTATCCGTCACCATGATTTGCAGTTCCTGTTTCCTTGGGTTGAGTTCAGTGAGGTCAACATCTGATCCACTCTCAAAATTGCCCAAACTATTATGTTCATGGAGAAATGTTTAAAATCTCTTGTATAGATGACCTTGTGCCTTCTTACTTCAGTGAAGAATTTTCTGAAATTAGCCCTTGAGGCTTGCCTATGAAAAGATCTTCAATGTGAAGAAAAAAAGAATTTCGGAATCCAGTGTAGTGCACCTCAAAGCTGTGAGATGTTTTGGTTTGGGACCCACGGTGCAGCCAGATGGCCTTTTCAATAGATGGTTGCAAAACATGATTTGGAATTAGTTTGTGGGGATGAAATTACTTTATTGTCAGTAATGCAAGATCTATTGTCTCTAGAGCTTTTTAATTTCAATTTTTTTTTTCTTATTTGATTTTGTCTAATTCTGAAAGTGGTTTGTCCCTACAAACAATTTCCAGATGTCTGGTGTCATTTGGGGCTTATCTTATTCCAGCATTAGCTGAAAACTCAGTATTGGCTTCTTCCTGTCATTTTGGTACCTATTTAGTATGTCTGTTCCCTGCTGCTGGGGTCTGAAACATCTCTCCTATTGCTTATACCCCAGGAATGTAAATGCCATGATACTAATACCTGTAAATTAAAGAAGCATAACTTTTTGTTTTCTTGTGGATTGGGAGAGGGTGTGCTGCTACGAGGCTTGGATCATTTTGGAAAGGGCAGAAGAGTAAGAAAAATGGTCATAGATGGGGAAGAAAATGGTTGCTTTTCCAATTTGATGTCAGCAACTGTGCTATCCTGTGTGAGAGCTGACATGCTGTCAAATACTGCCCAGTACAGCTGTCAGGCAGGTGCAGTGGGGGCAGCCTGTTTCTGTTACTTCAAAGAGGAGAAAGGCAGGAATATTTTGGCAAGTGTAGCCCAGGCTGCTGAAACGCAATGGTAAAAATCCTATCACAAAATCTTTAAGTTATAAAGATAAATAATTGTGTCTACGCCTTCACTCAAAGGACCTCCATGCTCCCTGGTTTCTAAGGTGATGTGTTTGTGGATTTAAGATAAGTAAATAATTATCACAACTCTGTGATATCCACTGATATCAATAAAAATATGCTTTCCCTACAAAGAGTTCTAGATACCTTGTGGAGCCAAAGTTATTTAATTACTCTTTTCAAACAAAAATATATCCTAATTCTAGTAGCTGTATTTAAATCTCATTAAAAGAATTAGCCAGGGCCTCCAATTTGCCGTGCATGAAGCCAGTAATGACATTTGAGACTTTAGTGATACAGTATCTGCTCTGTATGTGGCCAATACCTAAATGACAAGAGGAATAAAACATTGTGTTAAACATCAAACCAGGAACTCTCTAAACCTAAACTTCACAGATTTTTTCTCTAGTGCATTTTAAGTCAGAAACTGCTTCCCTGAGCCTGTGACTATAGCTTCATGATACTGAAAACAGCAATGCACTTGCATGAAGTCCCTTTGTTGGTAAAAGGTGTTTATTGTTCTGCTGAACTCCTGCAGCACAAAGTGGGGTGTTGGCATCTTAGTGCCTGGGCTGCAGAGGCTTGTCTGAGCTGCTGGTCTGTGCAGGCAGGTAGGGAAAGGCATCTCCTGAAATTTGTCGGCTGATACTTAAATGACTTTCCATTTGTCTCCACAGTTGTTATGAAGATCTTTGAAGAGTGAGCCTTTAAGTTCAGCTGTGATGAATCAGTGTTGCAACTCGTGCATTTTTTTTACTGATAAAAAACTACTTTTTTTTACGATCACTGTCCAAAGAGCCTGTGTTACAAGTAATCAGTCAGTAAGATGTATGCTATAAATGGCTGGTCTGGAAATGCTGACTGGCATCACAACTACTTTCAGGGAGAAAGCACATTTCTGCGTTGAAAGAAATATTTTTCTGTTCAGAGGTGTAACCAAGTGCTGCTTTCAAGCTGTTCTGAAATAAGCAGACTTGGTTATTGTATGTAAGCACGTAGTTCTTGTACGGGCTTAGTGTTGCATCCATCAGATGAGCAGCAGGGCAACGGGGTGCATTACTGATGTGTGCCAACTTCAAAGCACTGGGGTTATGTGGGAAAATAATTCCAGTTCAGTGGGCAGCAGACGTGTTGTGACAGGTGTAAACCACACGAGTGTTCTCATGTTCGTTAAAAAAACCCAAACATGCAGACCTCAAGAAACTGAAACAACTCCGCAAGACAAAAGGCCCGAACGTGTGTGTTTCCGTGCGGAGCCGGGACAGGCGGGGCCGGGCTGGCCGGCACTAGGTGTCAGTGTAGGAGCGCGGCGGCCGCCCGGGACAGACCCGGGGGAGCGCCCCGGCGGGAGCGGCAGCGCCTCCGGCCTCCAGTAGTACTAGTTGCTGTTGTTTTTCAAATACCAGATACAGCCTTTTGTTTTGTAGTTTATTCTGAGCTTCTTTCCGATATCCAAAAGCCCCTTTTCCAGCAGTTCCTCTATAATACTGTGTTTTAAATGCAAGCCATTATAAATAAGTTACAATGGAGATCGTTACTTCCTGAGTTACTTCTGTCACAAACTATGTGAAAAATGGCAACGGTGTCTATTATTGTACAAATGCTTCAGTTGACAAGAGTCATAACCCACGTGCTGGTGCAGCTCCCACTGTGCCTCTGGGTGCGGGCACTCCTGCTCTGCTTGAATCTGTGTTTTGCGAGTCCTGCTCAAATGACTACACTTGGTCTGTCTGGTGTTTCAAGGAGGGTGTTCTTCAGTGATGGCTTGGGTTACGAGCCCTGTGAAGAAAGGGAAGGGTTTCTCCCAGGCTCTGCTGCAAGTAGCATTGTGGTTGGGAAGCATTCAGAATGCACTCCTGCTGCGTAAAGGGTGGTGAGGAAGGTCCAGTGGGTTTCAGCAGTGTGGGCTCAAGAGCTAGAGCTGTTGTCCTGCCCAAACTGGGAGTGGCAGGAGGGATGCAAGCATCCTCTGTGGCATTTCCAACTCTTGTACCTCAAGACCTTGGTCCATGTGCTTTGATTAAGCCTGGGAAATGGAGGGTTCCAACCCATGAGGAGAGGAGGCACCTGTTGAGCCATGTATCTTAGAGCATCTGCTTCTGCACAGATACTTGTTTTTTCAAAGCTTGAAAAAATATCTCTGTATCTGATCAAGCTCTTACTAAAGTCAATGGGAGACATATCAAAGTTCTAAAGGATATTTGGAGCTACTCAAGAAAGTGGGGAGAGAGAAAGGTTTCAGCTGTTATAATCTGGGGAGAGGCTGTGGGATGATGGTGCTGGAAGTTCATGCCGTGGAACAAAACCAGAGATGAAGATGCACTCAAATTGTATCTGGAGACAAATGTCCATACTTTCTAACCTCAAGCAGAAGTTCTGTTTATCTTATCTTTCAGTTAATTTTACAAGATTATTTTAAGCCTTTTTTTTTTCCTTTTAAATACTGCTAGGTTCTGTTTTCTTGACACATGAGCTTTTCCATGAGTAGAGTTTCTTTTATCTGAGAGAGAAATCAGGCCAGATCCAGCTTGTTTTATACTTAAGTGGCATTCCAGAATGAAGTCAGAAGGTGAGGGTCTAAAAAGTCAGGCTGGAAAAGACAAAAATAGAAAAGAAAAAGACAATGTCCACTTTTTTTTTTTCCCCCCCCCAGCTGTCTCTAGGTGGAACAGAGTTGTACCAGTGAAGAAATTTTGAAACTCATATTTGTCACTTTCCACTGCTGAGTTGTTTTTGCTGCTAGAGAGCAGCCAGGCCTGGCACCTCCTCATCTGCTGAAGCATGCCATCACTAGTCCTTCCCAAGGACGTGCAGGAGCAGCAAGATGCGTGCTAAAATGGCCAATGTACTACTGTGTCTGTTTTATTTAGTTACTTTGCATGGGTGTAGCTGACAGGATGCTAAAGATGCCCTTTTGCTGCCAGATGTTGTTAGTGCTGAGCTTTATCTCCATAGAAGAAAAGCAGAGAGAAAGTAGAGATGAGAGACAGTATCTCTTGAACTCTCCAGCATCTTGCTGTACTGAGAGAAACAGAAACTGAGGGAAAGCCCAGCTTGACCAGGGCCAGAGAGCAGCTGGACCTGTGTGTGTTGGAAGCAGGGCCTTAGTCTAGGTGATCTAGGGAATTGCCAAACAAAGCCCTCCATATTTCATCTAGGGAAATTTCACTGGACCTCTAGCCTGCCTGTGCCAGCCATTAATTGGTCTCATAGTGGAGGAGTTTTTCTTATGTCTGGAGACAAAATTTGGTCTGAAACTGCTTAGCTGTCCATCACTGTGACTCCACATGAAGAGAGTGCCTTCACTACCCCCACATTTCTGTCACTGGATGTCAGGAATGGAATCCCCCTGAGCCCTCATTTTGCTAGGCTGAATGAATCCAATCCCCTCAGCCTTTCTTCATGTGCCAAGGCATCCAACCCTAAAACCATCTCGGAGCATTTACCCCCTCCTACCTCCCTGGGCTGCCCCCAGTTTTTTAATGTCCCTCTTGACCTTGGGAGCAATACTGGACACAGTGCCCAGATGTGGTGTGGTATAGTTGCATCCCTTGATCTGCCTGCTGCATTCTCATTGATACAGCACAGTTAAGTACTTGTACCATCACTGCCATAGGATATTTTTCATCAGGAGCTTTCAAAATGCTTTGTAAGGTTGTTTTGGGAATAGCACTCAGTTTCTGCACTCCTGAGGTTTTTCAGAGGAAGTCAAAGCTTCTTCAGCCCTCCCATCTACAGATCAGAAGAATTAAGTCTGATTTTAACTGCTCTCTTCCTTTTGACATAAATAACTTACCTCCTGCAACATGTAACTCTAGAAAGAAATTTACAGGGGGAAAAAGATCCTCTTGGAGAGTAAGAGAGATACATCAATTTTGCTGATAAATGAAATGCAATGAAATCTTCAGGTTTCTCTTATGTATACACCTCGTTAAAGGAATTAAACTTTTTCTAAACTGTTCTGTAAATGAAACACAGTATTTTTCTTAACTATTTCCCAGAGCAACATAACATTGATAGAAAAATGAACACTGATTGTAATATGATTTTATCAAAAGGCATATTCCAGCTGGGCGCTTGCTCCACCAGGTCCATGGTGACAGGGCTGTGTGTTCCAGATGAGAGCACACTGGCCTTCTTGCCCAGCTCCGTGCTTGACCAAATGCCAAACTTTTATCCAAGCAGGGATATGTGTCTCAGTTTCCTCATCTTTATAGCAGAAACCATGGTACTTGACTTCCTTTTGGTAGCACGAAGACATTAATGACCTCTACCACATTTATCAGGATCTTTGCTTGTTTGCAGGCATTTGGAGAGACAGCAGTGTTACATCATGTGACACTTGGGAGGTCTGCTACCCCATCTCTCATTCAAGATGCACAAACTTGAACTGCCAGTGGCAGATGTTTCTCCAATGTGATCTCCCCAGCATGGTCCTGCCAGGGCTTTGCTGCCACTCCTGGGGGCACTTGAGTTGGGATCTCTTCTCTGCAATTTAATCCCATTTGTTTCCCTATCCCAGTAGACTTGTTAAACTCTCGATCTCCTTTGCAGCTTCTGGTTTTGATTGTGAAAACCTTATTGCATCTCTTCTCATTTTTCTCTTCCCTAGCAGGAACAGCCCTAATTCTCTCCATCCTTTTCTATACCATGGCATGTTGTTCTTGCTGCCTTCCTCCAGGCTGCTGGACAACACTTCCTCATCCCAAATGAGGATCTCATTTGTAGCATCCCAAATGACTCATTTGTGCTGAGACCAGACTGGTGCCAAACGGGAGGGAGTATAACTTCATGTATTCATGTATTTCACCACTGTGTGGTGTGACCCACGATGATGCACAACCTCCTTGCAGCAGCAAGTCACTGTGACACATACTACCCCCAAATGCAGCAGAACAATTGTGTAGCCGGCTGTTGCCATGTCAAATGTCTGGTCATCTAGAAACCCATGCCAGGTTTACACTTTTTCTTGTCCTTATCACACTGTCTTCTTTTTTTTTTAGATGGTTTCTCCAGCTTGGCTGGACCATTTTGAATTCCTAGGGTGTCTCCTATGTACTAGAAGTCCTTCTACCCTCAGCACCATCTGCAAATTTAATAATTGTACTTCAGGAACTCAGTATCCATTAATAAAATAGATTGTAGTACCATAGACTGGCTTCAGTGAAATCCATAGTAGTTAATGGACCCTTCCAGTTTGACCAGAAATTTACTGACAATGACTCTTAAAAACAAATTTTCTAACCAATTCTGAACTGCCCTTATGATGGTGTCATGTGGACTGACATGTCCCCTTAGAAGCATACCGTGTGAAAAAATGTCAAAGCTTTACTGCAGTCAAAGCATGTAAGTTGCTTATGTAGAATGATCATTTCCACTTTTATCCTCTCACAGAAGAAACATTAGAAAGCTTGAAATATTAGTTCCTCATTAGTTAATTGATGATTAGTTCCTCATTAACCTGCATTTGCTTGGCATTTTTCATGTACTTGCAAGCAGCCTGGTTTGTTCTTACAGTGTTTTTCTGGGCACTGAAGTTCAGCCAACTGGTCTGCAGTTGTCGTGCTCCTCTTCCTGCCCTTTATTAAGCTCATCACTCCATTTGCCCTTGATCAGTTTTGTGTGACTTTGCTCATGCACCCCAAATTCTTAGGTAACCTCAGCCAGCTCTGATGTAGCTTCTAAACGGTCTTTTTAGATAAATTTAGATAGCTTTCTTTTTTCTAGTACCCTGAAATCTCAGCTTTTTGATGGCAGTTCTGTTAGCTGCTCAATCGCAGCTTGGCCCTTTCCGTGGAAACACAAAAAAAGTTAGACACTGTAATTATTGACATTGATAGATTTAAGTGATAGAAATCTGAGAAGGGAAAGGACAACCTGGTTCGGTAAGTCCCATCTCCTGTGGCTTTAAAGTATAGCATCATGCAGAGACCATGTAAATCTCAACACCTAACAAGACAAACCTGCTGTAACGAGTTCCTGCCGGGAAGCTCTTACCCTGTGCTGCTAATGCTGAAAAGGGAGGCTGAGCTTTGGGAGACCTGTGGGTTTGCTTTTTGCCTTTCCTTATTACAAAGGATAATCTTCCTACTCCTGGATGCAGCAGCAGCAGCAGTGCGCTCTTGGCTGCTGCTTTTCCAGATGGATGGCTTCTTCAAGCCTCCAGGCACCACTGTCACAGTGACAAAACAGGCTGTGGCCAGAAAGGGAGGCCGGGGGAACAGTCCCCAAGACAAGAGGTGGCTGTGGAGTGACCTGTTATGGCCAAAGGGCCTCTTCCTCAGCCCTTGGTGCAAAGGAGGAGAGGTGCAAGGCTTGGACTGATGGTGGGACAGCAAGGAGGGAAAATACAAACAAGATCTGCAGGAGGGAGCCTGTAGAGTAATGGCAATGCTCATCATCTAAACAAAGTTTTTGCTTACTTTTATACAGGTTCTTCTTCTTAATTCAAAGGGAAAGACACTTTATTCAGGGCTTCATCTTTCCTACAGCAATCCACAATTTGCTTGTGACTTGTCCATGCCTGTGTGATGGCAGTATCGTCTCTAGCTCTCCGGGTTTTTTTGCATCATCCTTGATCAGAGACCCTCAGAAATGTTCCCAAGCTGTAAAAATGGGTTAATCATCCAACAATCTCTTGTTTCAAATTCAGTGAAGTATTATACAAGCAGTCATAAATGCTGGTCTTTGAAAAGAAGAGCAGCTTCACATGCAATTGTTTGTTCAAGCAATGTACAAAGCAAACATTTTTTGGAATGCTACTTTTTTTTTGTTTTTAAATACTAGTGGTCCTTTAGTGAGTGCTAATCTCTGACAGATGGCTCTGTCCATCTGGCACTACTGAAGAGTGTAAAAGTCTAATTTATGTGGAAAACTTATTTAAAATTGTGTATTAATTAGAAACAACTAAAACAACGGATCTTTTTATCCTGGGAGACCATGATGGTGCCAAAGCACCACTAATAAATTCCACTCCCAAGAAGTGGGAGAGGCAGTTTGCAGACAGAATTCATAGCATGAGCAATTTTTTTCCTTACATAGTTGTGAAATATTTCTAAGGACAAAAAATCCTGTGAACAAAGCACAATGTCCCTCAGAGACAAACTCACACAGGCTCCAGCTCGTGCTAAAGGAAGGTGTCCCTGGTGGAAAGGCAGGGTTGGAGAGTTTGGATCTGAGCATGCTTGGCTCAGTACAACATCTGAAGGGGTGATGATGGACTGCTGCTGCTGCTTCTCCCACTGGACTAGAAACTCCATACTCATCCATCTTGCTGCAAAGGGCTGAAGCTCTTGCCGGCCGCCACAGCAGCTTGGGGTGCCATGGGCATCGCCTGGAGAAAGCAACGGGGGAAAGTCGAGCACCATGGAGAGCAGGACGGTGCATCTGCAGTGCAGGAGAAGAGGAAGGAGGAGGAGGAGGAGATGGGGGCCCTCTAGAGAATCTGAAGAATGGCTCAAGTAGGGAGGTGGATCCACATGAAATTCAGCTTTATCAGTCCAGATGATCATGGAGCAAGGTTACTTGTGCAGGCATCAGTTTCAGGGAAGTTAAAAAGGCAGGAGAGGCCCTGCAACAAACAGTTGGACAGGAATCTTTAATGAAACAGATCTTACCATCTTCAGAGCATGATCCCACAGCATGATCACTGTTTGGTGAATCCCCTTGAATTTTTGGGGAACTTAACTGGCTTGTTACATTGCTCTGAATCTGAAATGTTATTTGGATGTGATGTCATATTCAAACAATAAAGCACACTTTGTCTAGGATAAGATAAACATTTATCTGTTATACTTTATTTTTTTAGCTTCATCAAATACTCACCCCGAAGAGGAACACCATCTTTATATTTGGCCTGAAATAAGCAACCATTCTTCTAATGTTGGTTCAGAAAAAGTTCTGTCTGCAATGGGCAAGATGATTGTCTTACCTTGGGCCATGAAGGGGTTGAGAGTTGTTTCATGCTGAAGTAAAAATGTTATTTCATCCTGAAGATCAGAACAAAGTACTCAACATTCCTCCAGCAAGCAGATTTTTATTTAGGGTGGCAAGACACAAGGTTCTCAGCGCTGGTGAATTTTTTTCCCTACTAAATAGTGTCCTGAAAGTAAATCCTTAGACAAGACTGCTTTGCATTAAAAACGTGCTTTCTCTTTTGAGACTGCCAAGTCAGGTTAGACTCTTCAATCTGTGTGGAAATTTGTTAGACAATTTATTAAAAAGGAAACTAATCAGATTTTGCTATGCAATAGCAGTCTATTAAAATACATAATTTCAGTAAACATGTATTTTTTTGGTGGTATTTTAATCGTGTAGAATCTTGACACCAGAAGCATAATTTCTATTACATTTCAAGGGGATGATTTTGAAGGCTCTAAACCACTCTTAATTTCCTTTTAAATGCTCTATTATTATTCCCTAATAGCAAGAGGTAATAGCTTCAGACCTCAGTCAAGCAAATCTGAGTCCTCTTTTGAGTGCTAATGGTAGCATCTTGCCTTTAAGAACCAAACGTGTCCATCGCATCCTCTAAAAGTGAAAAAAGACACTGGTGGTAATGCTTAAATTTTGAATTAGTGGTTTGAACAATACTCAGGACATGAGACACATGCCTTTTAAGCTTTTCTTAGCTGGAGGATATTCAAAACCACATCAGAGAAAATCAGCAAGAAAGAGACTGTAACCAAAGGATAAGAGGATGCTGTCAGGGCAGAGGGCAGGTCTGCTTACACATTGCACACTAGTCTTTGGATGAAAAGCAACAATAATTCTGGAAACACAGATTGGAGCTTTGCTGGCCTTCTGAGTTATACATCCTCTAGCTCGGTCTCTTCTTCTGTGCTTTGGAGAGCTGTATTTTACTGCTACTGCCCAAGGGTTCTGGCCCTGTGACAGATACTTAAAATTAATACCTTGGAATAAAATTGCCCCTGTGGAAACCTCCCAGAGGCAGGGCACAGGTGCTGTGTAACTGAGTGTGAATTATTGAGGTTGGCCATCTGCTCACAGTCTACATTTTACCTTTATCATCTTTATGGTAAAAATTACTGGTGCTTCACCTCCAGCGAAGCAGACGTCCTGAGCTCAGTGTCTCTATGTAAAAACACACACAGTGGTCACAGCATCGGCAGGCTTTCATTCCCCACATGCTGAATTAAAAGCTGACTTGCAGTTCGTCTCTCTCTGGAAATACCAGCTCTATACTGTAAAAGAGAGTGGCCTCATCGTAAAAGGTTCTGTGTGAAAGCCACAGTGTCAGCTGTTTGTACCTTCCCAAGTGCAAAGACAGCAGAAATCATGTGTTGTGGTGGGGACAAACCCCAGCTTTCCTGTGGCCCTTGCTAGTCAGACTGAAAGCAAGGCTGTCTGTGCTGGTGTGAGAGCCCTGAGACCATCCCTGGAGAACCACACAATTTTCTGAATGTAAATAACGAAAGCAGGAGTGAATTTAATCCAACAGCTATTTAGATTGAAATTCACAAGATCTCCCTTCTACTGCCAAGGGTGTGCTCTGTGGAACCAAGGCATTTTTTTGTAATTGTCATGCATCCAGAGGGTCTCTTAGAGCCCCAACTCCCACAGCCCAAGGAACGCAGGACAATCCCAGAATTGATTAAAAGTAGTAATTCAGATTCTAGCTGTCATGAGCTAGAGAGAAGCTGGAAATTGTTACTTGGCTTTTATTAAAGGGTTCAAACAAGAAAAAGGCCATGGGTATTTTATTTTATTTTTTAAATGTAATTATTTTAAAACTAGTCCCTTTATAAGAGAGAGCCTGATTTATGATTTTTGGACATGTGTAGTTAGCAATTCTGTGAATAAGACTACTCTGCATATGCTAGGTCACTTAGCATGAGCTTTGCCACATGAATATATTAGAAATTAGGACCTTAACATTTGTCTGTTAAACCTCCACATATCCGGCTGCATTGGATCTATTCTGGAGATGCTGCTCACCATTATTTAGTGTTTGCATTGCAGCATCTGATGCTACCTGTGGTGTCTCTAGCTATGGAAAGAAACACTTTCCAAGAGGTAGCATTCACAGTCAGGCTTGTCACCAGGGGCTTGACATTCATAGCACCACAGGGTATATTTTAGCTCAGTTAATTCCTGTAGTTGAAGCCTTTTGAAATCTTTGGAATAACTTGTTATGACCCACCCTGCAAGGCAGAAGTAGCTTTTGGTTTTTTGCTAATAAATCCCTTGGAGTGAATTAAAGTAAATTGATACTAGATGATCAGTGTTTACAGATATATATATATACACGGTTTAATTTAGAACAAATTGGTTTCAAAGGAAAACAGGCATGTAGCCATTTTAGTTGTGATTATACATAGTAATACGGCAGTATAAAAGCATAAAGATACAATCCAACAAAATGTGGAAAAGAGAAAAAGAAAAAGAGTAAAAGGGAAAAGGAAGAAAGAAAGAGAGAAAAAGAATAAAAGTTTGTAGTCATCACTCAAAGGTCTCTGGTAAACTTGGTTGCTGTTGCTGTCACTGATGTCTTTGTTGGGGCGTGGTGAGGGAAAGAAACCCACAAAATGTAAAATCTGGTGGGTTTATGTACACACAAAAACCCTTCTGGTGCCTTCACATGGGAGGGGGCTGTTTTTGCATAGTTATGATTTTTTTGCAGAAGCTGGATGTGCTGGTTTTTGCAAAGTCATTTAGGCTTGGGGAAGGGTGGGCCACTTAGGAGGCGCCCCTGTTAAAAAGCAAGGCATTCTCCAGGGTAGTGATGGTTGTGTGCACAAAGGGTCCCTTTTGACACAACCTGGCTCATACGAGATAAGCATCACATACTCAGAGAATCTTCTTTAGCTAGGTATCACACACCTAGAGAAGCATCAAACACCCAAAGATTTGCCCCCCGGGCCTTCACAAAGTTAACAGTTCGTGGGCCATGGCCTCCTCCCTTTAGCCTTCATTTTCACTCTCCTGGCTTCTTTGCACAGTTCAATATAGTAGCAATGTTTTAAATTAAAGTAGCAATTTAAAAAGTGCAGTTCTTCACACAACTGCCCTGAATAAGGTACAAGTAAAGGAGAGCTGCCCAAGAAACAGGGGAACTTCTGTCTTAATTGTTCTGCTATGACAGGAACTATTTCAGACGGACTGAGATAAGTAGCAGATAAGTAGCACTGCATAGAAATAATGCTTTTCCCATGACAGCAGGATTTTTGTACTATCA
The DNA here is from genome assembly GCA_013390005.1 of Calyptomena viridis. NCBI lineage: Eukaryota > Metazoa > Chordata > Aves > Passeriformes > Eurylaimidae > Calyptomena > Calyptomena viridis. Next base: position 74,478 of record WEIV01008958.1, on the reverse strand, counting down.
TGAAGCTTTGCACGACTTGACATACAGACATGGGAAAGCAACAGAAAAGTAGCACAGCAACCAGAACCCCCCATACGTAATACACTTTTTCCTCTCACTCCGAATCATAACAGGAGTAGGCAAGACTTGTTTTCTCTTCCTTCCCATTTCTTCCTTTTTGTAGAGAAAGCAAGTGGACTGAGCCAGTCTGATCATGGAGCAGTTGAAAAAAAGACCTGAAATGAGAGTTTATAAAAACTGAATGCATACTTCTTTCCCTTGAGTAAAGAAAAGGATTTTGAGAAGATAACCAGTTCTTGACATGGCAAGTTCATCCCTCAAAACCAATATTCATGCCAAGAAGGCGGGTCTTGTACCTTGCTTTTGTTCGTGTGTTACTTAGCCAGAAGGCTTGTGGTTTATGCTGTGACAATGATGGAGTGCAAGCTTTCAGCCACACAAACAAATCCTGAGGCTTGAACTGTTGTCCGTACAAAGTAACATTTAATTAACCTAGAAACTGTTACCCAGGAGTTTGTCTGAGCTTGAAATGATCAAAGAAAATGCCTCTACCCCATTTCATTCGTCTGGTTTAACTCCCTACAAAGGGATGTTTTGCACTCTGAGCCTGGAGGGGGAGTGTCCTTCTTTGAAGTTGTTTTCAACTGCTTTTGGCAAAGTTGGTAAGAAGTGTGCTGGTTTCAATCTCCTTCTCTTTGCAATAAAATTACCATCTGCAGAGGCCAAAGTCTTTCCCCTAGAACGGTGGAAGAATGCAAAAGGCTGCTCCTCCAACAGGTGCTGAACCTCTTTCTGATAAACCTCCTCTACTTTTATACTGGCTTTTTTCAGAAGCCAGTTGTAGGCTTTTTTTTGCTCAAGCATGGCAAGTGATGGAGCAAAGGGTCTGCGGTAAGTTGGGACCAGAAACCTGAATGAGAGCTGAACCTAAGTCATGTTTTTAAAGTTTTGCTCATGGTGGCACTTCAGCCCCAGCCAAACCTGAAAGGGAGATGAGCTGGAGCTTTACATGGCTTAGCTCCCTGCTTAACACGCTATTCCCGAAGTGAAAGGCAGCAGGCTTCAAATGAAACTGTTAATTGTCACATAGTTTTAGTTCTGTTTCCTGATCCAGAGGGATAGAGCAGCAGCAGGGAGAAAAGGGGAGACCATCCTCTTCAGTGTTGTCACAAACTAATTTAAGAGATTAAAGTCATGCTGTAGCCATGACCTTAGAGGACCTGCAGCAAAGACACATCAGTGCATGTTGTTCAGTGGGTAACTATTTACGTAGAACTCCATACAAAGGCTCATAATATATTAAACCCAGCCTGCTGGCAGGAACAAAAAAGAGAAGCACACACAGAAACCCCACAATATTGACTTCATTTTTACTTTCAAAAGAGATTTATGAAAAAATGAAAAGGCTGTTCGATAAGAAACTAAAAAGAAATTGAGGATAATAAGCTTATTGGCATCCCAGTGGTTACTTAAGGACCCCATTTTAGAAATTGAGGGTAAATGTGTTTTTCTAATGAATAAAAACTCCGAAAGACCCCTGATAAGCCAAAGAAGTTATTGTGGTTAAACAGCAGAAGCTAACAAAAGTTTACAAAAAAAAAAGAAAAAAGTAGGTTATTTCAAGCAAGGAATAAAGATGATGTCTGTCAAGCTAAATGTGAAAACATACAGAAGTTGGACCAGATAAAAGATTTTCAAGAGCAAATCACCAGAGGCAAAAGCTAATATTAAATGTTTTAAAACATATCAGAAGGAGGAAATCGTTAGATTATGTAATGAAAGCTCATTTGCACACCCACAGAGGAGCACAGAGGATGAGAGGGGGCATATAGCACCCTACTCAGCTCCTCCTGGGCCCATCACAGGGACCATTAGCCCCCCAAGGTCCATCCCCAGAAGCCAGAGTAGCACAGAGGCACTAGGGCAAGCAGGAACCCAAATTTAAAATCCCCAAGGAATGAGGGAGCAACTTATCCAGGCTTCTCCCAGGGCTGTCCCCAGAAGACTTCAGCCCCAGTGTCCAGATTTGAAACCCATCACAAGGTGTCATTGGGAGCAGCTCTCCAGATCTCAATTTGAAATCTGGGGGTCACTGTCTGGGACTGTAGGACACATTATGGGAAGAACAGTTTGGAATTGCTCGCAACTTACGACAAGATATTTAGAGGAGGAAACAAAGGAGGGAAAAGGCAGAGATTTTGGTGACCCGGGATGCTTTGTGTGCCTGTACCTACTCAAAATACATTTTCACTTTCACTACTGGTTTGACCTGGGGCAAGGGGTTGTGGCAAGCTCGCCTCTCTCAAACTGTCAGATCCAGCATGACATATTTTCCCCTAACAGAAAACAGCCAAAAGTCTGTGGGACTAATATGATATTGAGAAGTAAAACAAGCAAGGAAGACAGGTAATGGGCTATGGCAATAAGGCTGCAGAAAAGCTTTGGTGTCCTCTGTGTTGTGGACACCACAAACAGTGGTTGGACAAAATGTGTTGGACTTTAGCTTTCCTTTATGGCAAAGAAACTTCCTAAAACTAAAGAGTGAGTAAAGGAGACTTCAGAGATCTTGATATGATTAATGGGGGGTTGGCAGAAGGTATTCAGAACAGGGTTCTGAATATAGTTAGAACTTAGATATTGAGTCATGAATTTACTACTTTGATATGTAATCCATCTAGACATAAAACCTCAGATGTGGTGCCACAGGAATGGAAGATGATAGACGTGACACTAATTTTTAATCCAGGAAAAAGATCAGCAATCCTGACTTCTATTCAAGGACATGGCACAGGTTAAGAATAGTAGTCACAGAGAGAAATGTGGTATGTTGGGAAAGATCCCATACTGTGTAGAGATAAGTCACAATGTGTGTTGGATTCCTTTGAAGCTCTTAAAAAAGCATTAAGCTGCCAATGGGTTAGAAGGAAGATAATTTATGTATTAATAACTGGTTGAATAATAGAAAACAAAGTTTTCTCAATGAGGAAAGGACTTCATTGGGATCCCTCAGGAATCAGTGGTGGAGTCTGTGCTCTTTAACATGTATGTAGAAAATAACAGTGTGAACAGTGAGTCAACAAAGTTTGTTAACTAAAAAGGCTACTCAGATGTACTATGTCCATTGGAGTTCAGTCAAGGTTTTCAAGGCACTAATGATTTACAAGCAGATCCATAACAGTAAAAACAAAGTCACAAAAAGTTTGAGACAAAACTAAAATATAACCCAGGTGCAAAACAAATAGCAGCTACAATCTGGATTTATAAATAGTCTCATCTATGTAATTTTCAAGTCAAATAGTACTATAAATCAGTATTAGAAAGAACTGTGTATTGTAAATTATCCTGTCTCTTTAAATGAAGATATTTGGCCACATGAACTGGCTGAAATCCACTATCAGATATTATCTTAGCTTAAATGAAATAATTTCACAGACTTCTAGAAAAATGTCTGTAAAGAGACTTCTGAGACCACTCAGTGCATTGGTCTAAGGCTGACTTGTGTGTACTTGAAGCTTTCTTGACAGACTTCTGTTTCAAAGACCTGCAGCCTTGGGGAACCCAAGGGCTCCACTTTGCAACCCTTAATATTGTAATGTTTTTCTTAATGTTTTCTTTAATGTTTATGTTGAATGTCCTTTGCAGGAACTTAAGCCTATTATTTTTCATTGTGAATATGGGAAATAGTTTATTCACTTCCTTTGTAAAACAACCTTATATGTACTTAAGGACATAAAAGATATTACTGACATTTTTGGTCTTCTTTTCCTTCAGTCTGAGAACCCAGTTCTTTAAATCTTCCTTCATAATTTGTATTTTCTAGATCATTAGTCGTTTGTGCTGCTCTTCCCTTGACTTCCTCTGTCTGCAGGGATGAAAGCCAGACCATCACTCATCCAGATGAGTTGTTACCAAGAACTGAGTAGAGAAGAATGGTCATTTCTACTGTCTTGCAGTCTATAGTTTTGCTTTTACAAAAACATTATTTTCTTTATTGCCACCAGAACAACACTGTTGATATGAGTTCATCTTCTTCAATTAGCTTATTAATCCCCTCAAATTGCTTTCTGGAGAATGCTTCCTATTCCCAGCTGTGATTTATGACTCCAAAGGCCTATGTACTTTTGGCTCATTACCTAGTGACAGAGCAAACCTAGACAAGATTCCATAGAAACTGCTTCTCTATGTTTCACATTTAATAGTGGGCCACTGGGGGCTACTCTGTAGTCATATATACAACCAGTTTTGTACTGGCCCTGTGGTAGTTTTGTGTAAACCAGTGATTTTGCAACTATTGTCTTTAGGCTTTGTTATGTGCTATCACTAAGGAGTTTCTGAATGAAGCAAAGAGAAGTAGGCATATTTTCAGTAAATAAAATTTAGTTTGGAGGACTGTGAGCTTCCTCATCCTTCTCAGAATCATAGAATCACAGAATCAGTCAGGTTGGAAAAGACCTCTGAGATTATCAAGTCCAACCTTTGACCTAACACCACCTTGTCAACTAGACCATGGCACTAAGTGCCACATCCAGTCTCTTCTTAAATATCTCCAGGGACGGTGACTCCACCACCTCCTTGGGCAGCTCATCCCAGTGGCAAATCACTCTCTCTGTAAAGAACTTCCTCCTGATGTCTAACCTAAACCTGCCCTGGTGCAGTTTACGACTGTGCCCTCTTGTCCTACTGCTGGTTGTCTGGGAGAAGAGACCTGGCTACAACCTCCTTTCAGGCAGTTGTAGAGAGCAATAAGGTCTCCCCTGAGCCTCCTCTTCTCCAGGCTAAACAACCCCAGCTCCCTCAGCCACTCCTCACAGGACTCCAGTCTGTTCACCATCCTTGTTGCCCTTCTTTGGGCACACTCCAGTGTCAAAGATGTCAACATCTTTCTTACTCTCCATTAGAAAAGAGTGAAAACCGATCATCTAAACTGTGCTTCCCTAAATTTTAACATCAAATGAAATAGCGCTAGAGAAGGCCTGCCTTCTAGAATAACGGAATGTAGAAACTCTTGCTTTTGTCTCATTTCCTAGGCATTATACAGCAACTGAACACAGGAGACAAATGCAGCCTTTACTCCAAAAGCACCTGGAATACAGACCAAGAAACCTTAACTCATAATAAAAAGACATCCACCATCAACAGAAATCAGACCACTGGAAGAATCACATGTGTTTTAAGCAAAAGTTGAATATTGAATGCTCCAGAGAGAAAACCCAGCTGAGAACAAAGGAGGAATGATGAGGGTTCACAGCCAAACCACACACAGTTTGCAGTCTATTTGTCAAATTCTTTGCCTAAAGATGACAGCCAGAGAAGAGACAAAACTCTGCACTTCTTTATTCCCTAGAGGTTTGTCTATCTCTCCACGAGCCTCAGGATAAAGGCCTGATGTTAACTAGGTGGCAATTTTTTTCCCCAATTCTCTTTCATATGGTCTGAAAAAAGAGAATAACAGATCTTGTGAAACTCAAGTGGGAAACCACTAGAGCTGGGTGCCATCCCAGGAGCAAAGCTGCTTCAGTCAAGGGTCAATGTGGATAAAATCAGCTCCTGTCTAACCTATACAGGTCCAAAGCTGAGGTACTGTAAGGATCTTGATGAGATCTGATGAATCACCACTGGACATATGTTCTGCAAAATGTAGGTCAAAGAAAAGCTGATCCCCCAAGGCTCTTGACACTGTCACTTGTCTTCTGTGTCCCACGCTTCAGTCCAGAACAAAGCAGAAGGGAGCTGGGGCAAGAATTTGGCAGCTCAGGAGCCAAGCCCAAACCACTTACCCCAAGCTTTTTAATATCACACCTTCTATAAGACTGTCCTTTGCTATTTTGTGCTCTTGGTAGTGCCTAAGGTTACAACAAAAAGGCTGGTTTTGTTAGTTCTGTGGATTCCAAAACATCCATGTGCTGCTTACTGAAAATTAATATTCATTTTCTACTTCCCAGTACTTCCAAGTACTGCTTAAATGGAGAAGAAGCTATCCCTCATGAGAATCCCATCTCTTTAGGAAAAATTGCAACAATTACATGTTTTATATAGGGTGAGTCATAGAAAGTCATGGGAGGAAAATTTTGGAATAAAACATGAGCTGTGAAGTACCACTTCAAACTCTTATCTACTGCTCTGTTAGAGACATTAAAGATGGAAAATAAATTGTCTACCATTGAAATAAAACCTGTCAAATGGGCCACAAACAGCATGGTACTAAAATGCTGTTTGTTATACCGTCTTTCCTTCGGGTGCAAATGTTACCACACATTAACCAAGGCTAAATTGCTGAGCAGGCAGAACCCAGTTCCAAATGTTTTCCATTCAGCATCTAGCTAAGAGTGTTTCAAATCACTCCTCCAGAATAAAAGGTCAGTCACTAAATAATTTGCCAAAAGAACAGATTATCCCTATGGAAGAAACATAAACATTAATTAAAGATTAGGTTGATCAAAAGAGGAACTCAAAACAACCTGGAATAACTTCCTGAACAAAAATAAAATCAAGCCAGAGCTGCAAGCTCTACACCACAACTAAGGAAAACTTCCCTTCTCTACAGAGTAAACCAGTCAGTGTAACTATGTCTACCCAAGTGCACCTCTGACATGAAACATAAATCTATCAGCTCTTGGAATATGCACTATGAAGAGAAGAGACACACAGTTAGAATAGTTCACAAAACACTTTTTACAGAGACTAAACAGGAGCCAACTGCCAAGCCTCAAAGAATCTACTAAAGCTGAAATGGCTGATAGTCATTAATCCCCAGCATCATTATGGGTTCAACATGCACAGCAGCTCTCATTCTCTTTAGCCTGTATTATTTCCAGTCACCAGGCCTTAGGTATAGAGACATGCACTAGAATACATTGATCAGGCAAGTAAAAAAAGGCAAAATCCAGAAAGAATATCACCCCTATCACATCTTCAGATCCATCCAAAACCACAGCTGAACATATCCTCCTCAGGGCATGATGAGAGCAAAAGCATCCTTGATTCCCTGCTCCCACTCTCAGAACTGTAACCCTCTGCCAAGACGGTTGTCACTCAGACCAAAAACTCACAACTCATACAGAAATTAGACATTGAGTGGACACATGTGAAGAACACTTTCATTAACATTAATCACAAGAGAAGTTAAAGCAGCATCCTTAGGTCTTGCCATTAAAACCAGTGTTCTCACATCTCACATGTCTAGAGAAGCCCTGTGTGGGTGGCCAGGAATGCCAGTTGCAGAGTTTCTCTGATGCACCCAGAACCAGAGACTGGTCTCTGCACCTTCTGATAGGTGGCAATTCCTTTACTCTTAAATAACATTCTGGAAATTCGCCTTGGAGATCAAGGTTTTAGCTTTTGGCTAAAACATAATGCTGACATATTGGTAAAAATTTGCTTGAGGAAATTAATTTTAAACCTCATTCCTTCAGCAAAAAGAAAAATTATAGCTCTTAAATCCATGTTTAATGTAACTGTTTTTCTGAAATAGGCTTGAGAATAAACCCATACTTCAAGGTAGCGACTCGGAAAAACTTGAGGTCAGTTGGAAAGAGAGAAATGCAAGTGGTGTCACCAAATACCATGCTTTGTTCTAGTCACGACCTCTGTTTGTCATATGGATGGTGACCCTTGGCAGACAAGCCATGATGTGAAAAGATTTGATCCCACACAGTCAGAGAGAGTGATGAACACTTGATCTGGCGCATGAGCAGGCCATTATCAGTGATGAGGAACTCATGCATGAGGCTGGAGTCTAGTGCAGATGGGTTAAAGACAAATGGGATAGATAGACAGATACGCTAGAGAGGGAAAGACATACAAAGCCCTTTGTGTAAAATGGCAGTAGACACCTTTGTTTAGAGACCTGCATCCCACCCTTTCTGTACTTCCCGGTTTCCTCTAACTGCAATGATATTCTGACTTGAAGAGAAGGCACAGGCCTATGAAATGCTGATGCTTGTGTTACTCCATCTCTAGGTATAGTGGCCCTCCCAGCAACCCTGTCACACTCTGACTGCACACTGTGGCAGCCTCTACTTGTATTTACATTAGTATTTATGTCAGCTGGATCAAGTCTCTTCCTAGGGCCGCAGTTGTCAAGACAGCTAACGAGGTGCATCTGACAGTACTGATTTCATAAGACTTTACAAGGTGGTGTTAAGAGTTGTTTGCTGTCACAAAGCACAGCATTTGAACAAGACGCAAACTCTTCTGTGGAAGCCCAGGGCAAACTATTGAGACACTGAGATACCAGCAAAAAAAGAGATGCAGGACAGGGTCAGAGCCTGAGGATATAAGCAGGCATTGCAGAACTCTGCTTAATTTCAGTGAGACTGTTCATATCCACAGAGCATGTAAGTGGGGATTTACAGTACAGCGAGGTCTCAGTCACAGGTCTTGCTGTGTCTGCTGTCTCAGACTCACAAACAGGGATGGAAACTGCTGGTGGGACATCACAGCTCAGTATAATTTCCTAAGATATTAAAGTGGCCTTGCATTCTTTTTTACTCTGTTATTCTGAAGGAAATAAGTGATGAAGTGTGAGTTCCTGTGCACAGGTGGAGCTCCAAGAAGTGAGACTAGTCAGGAAGGGCACTGAGTTTCAGTGCCTCTAGTTTCAGTACCTGGAAGAGCTTGAATATTGGGTTTCGCATCCTAAGGAAAGGTTGTCAGAAGGCACCCTAAAGCTGGAGTCAGTGATGAGCTATAATTGCACTCCATCTACCCAGAGGCATGTGCCCCACCCCAGTAAAAGTCCCTCAGTATGGCAGATGGCTACTAACCCAGGTTTAGACAGCCTGGGATGAAGATAGGGCATCTGTCTGCAGATGGAGATGAACTGCAGCCAGTTCTTTGGAATCTGATACAAGACTTGTTACTGGGAGTATTCAGCTGTGGTCAAATTCAGACCTGGTGGAAAAAAAATCAATCCCAAAACAAATTCTTGCATTTTGAATCTTGTAGACATAGAAACCACCCTGTAGCAGCATTTCTGACATGAAGAAATTGTAATGTAACAATGAAAAGGAACTGGGAAGACTGAAAATAAACTGAGTTGGGCTGTGATCTTTCATTTTAAGTCACTCAAATATTATTCTTTTGCAATTTTTTATCAGAACTGATACATTCCCATTAAAAATGAAATTTCAGGAAAATTAATTTTCCATCTGTTTTGAAAATAGTAGAGAAAATCAACCTTTTGTTGATAATAAGTTATAACAAATAGTTCTTGCCAACCTTCAAACTTGCATTTTAAAATATTGTATGGACGAAACAAACTCTTTGTGAAGAACTGATTTGCATTGAGCATATTCCTGTTCTTGCCAGCTGAAGCCATAATTTGGGTCAGATGTCTCAGCAATTCACAGCTAGTAATAGATGAAGAATTGTTGTGATTTGCTTTGTCACACATGATGGGGTGAAATTCAATTGTCCAAATTCTTGTAGAGTTGAAGCAGGGTAGGTTCCTGCTGACTGGAGATATTAATGAAAAATAGCTAGGAGCAGAAGAATGGAAAAAATGAGCAGCAAAATGCGAACCAGGGAATATAGCAAAAGCTTGAACAGGAAATCCAGTCCTTGAGAAATATTTTAACAGTCAGAGTACGAACCTATCTTCAGTGGGATCTGTTGCCCCCATATTTCAGGCCACAGGCACTTTCAGAGCAACAAGGGTTTTACATTGTAATGCATCAGGACACTGTTGTTCCTTGAAGCAGCACTGTTCCCATGCTAAAAAGAGAGACAGTCTGGAGTCAGCGAATGAGAGACATACGGCCTTTTCTGGAACGTGTGATGACAGCCGAGAGTTGCCTGATTTCGTAAGTGTCTGGGATTTTCCAAGGCACCTCGAGTGGTTCGGCACCTACTTCTCACTGGCATCCACTGAGACCATGGCATGTTGCTTTCCTATACTCCTTGCAGCTTCTTTAATAGTGACAACTGAAAAGAGGCAATTCATTATTTAGGGGTTAACATGTTTGCTTCTGATATGGGAAGGAGTATCAACTTAAAAATATTCTCATCAAAGAAGGGCAAAACTACATGAGTCTAGGAGAGCTCAGCTGCCAAGGTGCCCCAGATCCATGAATATCCAGTGTCCATTGGTCAGCATGAGGGGCTGTGGTCATTGCATTATCCCACATCCGTCCTTCAAGTCTGGGCATCCCCTTGGCAAGGCCACCCGAGGCTCACAGGGTGGGAGTCAGCAGAGCTTCCACAGGAGACAGCAGGTTGTAAGTACATGTATTTCATGAGTCACTGCTCCAGGCAACAAGAATACAAAGCTGAAGTACACTGATGCCACTTCCCAAACAGGTGTCCTTGCTGGACTCAGGTCAGACTTTCTCAGACTTTCCTAAGAATCCAGAAGAAAGCACTGTAACTTCGGAAACAAACAAAAGATGCAAAGTGATCCTGCCTTTAACATATACTATAACTAATAACTCTTCTCAAACCTTACTTCAGCATCCTACCACACACATTACAGAAATTGCTGCAATTGGAAAAATTAAACTTCTCTGTGGTAGAGGAGTTTGCTTGACATTTGACAGTGACTGCTATATGCCAGTCTCTCAAGAAATGACAAGTTCTTTGATGCTTTTCAATTGAATGAAGAGCATGGAAAAATGCAAAAGGAAATACTCTTCAGTCCATACTGAGAGTGCTATAGTGAGGAAAAAGTCTTTACAAACCCAAAGTAAACTCAAATTGATTTCTCCAAAGTAAAACTCACTATTACTCTCCACTGTTACATAAAGCAAAGAAATTCTGCCCTGAAATTGCAGTTAAATTTAAAACATATTTTAAATTTAAAATAAAACCGATTTAGATTATTTTTCTGGTACAATTACAGTCTTGGTTTTCATCCAGCTCTTATCTTGTGAATCTTTCTGCTGCAATATTCCTTTACTGCCAAATCTGCTTGTTGTGGGTAAGACTTCTTCTTAGGAAAATTTTCCCATTGCCAGAAGCAGGCAGCTGTGGCTGCAGCCCAGCCCCTTGCGGCCCCTAGCAGCCCCACACAGTCTTGGGAGCGGTGTGCATCTGTGGTGCTGCCATGGGGAGGGGGCTGACCCTGGGGAAGCAGGGCTGGCATGGCCCGGGCGGGCAGCCAGGGCCTGGCTGAGATGTGGCTGGGTGACAGGCAGAAGCCCATGGCTGGGGTCCCCGCTGCTGCCCACCGCACTCCCAGGGTGTGTGGAGTCCTGGCCCGGCGTGGCGGCTGCCCAAGGGAAGGGTGGTACCGCTTATGGTGGCAGTGGCGCCATGCGGTGACAAGCCATTGCAGTGGCAGCGGTGTGTGAGGGCAGCGGTGGTGCCACGGAGGCAAGGGCGCAGCTGTGACGAACGCTGGGAACTTCTATCCACATGGCGCATCACAGGAGTGGAACCAGATCTGGCCGCGCGTTGGACTGATGTGCGCTTCCTCTCACCCTCTTGGCATCGAGACATGGAGGCAGCATGAGCTTGCTTTTGGCATCTCTGTGACAGCTCTGCCACCATTTCACCTGGGCCCAACTCAAACCCCTTGGAGGAGGATTTTGCTCACAGAGCNAATGAATATATATATTTTATTATATATATAATATATGTATAAAATAAAACCCTGTTATTGCTTTTTCTAGATTTTGTGGTCTCTTGTTTCCAAATTTAAATTGCATAATTGTCTTTAACCTCAGACACTGTTTTTCTTTCCACACAGAAAAGTGCAAGAATGTGATGATGTTTCAATTGATTGTACTATCGACAGAAAGGAAAATTCAGTGACACCATGGCTGAACACATGTATAACTTGGCCTTCAGGAAATGAAGAAAGTCTTTGAATGTAATTGTGCTAAAAAACAAATGCTAAGCAAGTGTTTAGGTCCACTACAATATTTTCTTGCCAAGTTTTGCATTGAGAAAGATGAAAGGATAATTGGTCAACTGATCCACATTTTAAAATTAATAAATCAGTGGTAATATATTTATCTCTAATATGTTTAGTGTATTTTTGTCACCTTCAAAAGCTTATAACATAAAATCAACAATCAACACTGGCTGAAGTTATTCACCACAATAACTTATTGTAGAATAGGTTGCTGTGTTTTTAAAACCTGGGTTTGGTAATGTAAAGTTAATTTTCAATGCCAATTTTTATGCTGCTTTTTTACACAATTCTGGGTTGGGAACTGTTGTTAAAGAACACAGCTGCGAATGTTATCTCTTCTGTCCAAACTAACAAAAAAGCACATCTATATGAAATATCTTCTTATCATCTTTCACTGCTAGATTCAGGGTAAGTAAAAAAATTCAATTTTTTTTTAATCTAAAAGGAAAGGGGCAAAATGAGATGGACATAGTAAGATGAAAAGTAAGTACAAAAAAAGTGTTAAATCTGAAAGAAAAAGGACAAAAAATGTCATACAACAGCCAGCCTCAGGTAGAGATATAGAAATAATTGATTAGTGGCTTTTCTTTTTTAACAAAAGAAAAACTAGGTAAAATAGGATATTTTTAAAATTTTGATTGATATATTAGTTTAAGCTTTACAGATTTAAGCACCTTTAGTATTTTTTTCACATTTTAAATTAAACCATCCCTTTGAAATGTGTAACTGAGTTATATTGACCAATTTTTTCTCTTTATTTGCTTCTCTTCTGTGAAGTATTGAAGAGAACCTGAAAACATGTTTCCATATTTCTCTTCCTGATCTTCTTTAAGCTACATGGTTTACAAAGTCCTGGAATAGTCTCTGGTGCCAAGAGGTTTCAAAACTCATTTGCTTACATATATATCACATCTCCCCCACTTTCCACAGCCCCATATTGTAGACATTAAATGCTCTGTTACTACTACTGCTATTTTGATTTTATCTGTTCTCAGAGTGTTAGGTTTCTCAGTAAGTGGAAATCTGAGAAAAGTATCTTCTGAGCTACAGACCAATGTTTGAATAATAATAATGAATTCTGGAAAAGGGAAAGAAAAATGGAAACATGTCAGGGCATGGCTTGAAGCCATGAGAAATTTTGAGAAACTTCTGCCTTATGTTACCAATGCATATTGTGTTTTAGAAACTTCTAAAGGCAAATGCCTACTTGGTGGGTGGCAGAATAGCAGAAAGCTCTTCCTAGCAGAGTACAGGAGAGAAGGAGAGGTGAGTACTTAGCACCTCCATCATTTGGCCAGATGTGTGGCAACACTTTCAACTTCAAAAGCAGAATGCAGGGGCATTAATTGTGACCCAGTACTTCTTCACGCACCGATTCACAAAAAGCCTCCAACCCTTTTAATGAACTTTAATAGCTTGTTATAGCACATTATCAATGTTGAAGCTGCTGTACATGTGTTATTAATATGCTATGGCATTTGTAGTTGAATATGACCTTCTGTGACATTGGAAACTTGCCTGTCCATCCCAAAAGACATCCACATGTTTTAGGAAGGACAAGTGTGCTTCAATAAACCTTTTAACCAAGAACATATGCTCAATAAACAAAAAAGCTTTTATTGATTTCATAAATAGCAAGACAATGTCAACCCTGTGCCAAACAAACTATTGCACAGCTTACTAAAGTCTGTGGTACGTGTGTAATGGAGAATGGTAGTTATACGCCAGGGGGATCATTAGTGGTCTCCTTGTCTTGGGGCTGGGACCAGTGAGACAACTGTCTCTTCTCTCAGTTCTCCATGGGATTGCAATGGACTCCCTACACTCAAGCAGTGACTTTGGAGGGGAACAGGAGCAAAAAGGTACTGTGATCACATTCTGTATCTTTCCTTCATGTCCTTTTCCTTGTACAATCACTGCATAGTTAATCCCTTGAAAGCTTTTCAATCATCCTTCAGTTCTTTTGGTTCTCATCCTGTAGCATGTGTCTTGTATTCCAGTCTTTCAGTCATGTTTGCTATCTCCTGGGAATGACTCATGAGATCAACAAGCATTTCTATATAGGCCATGCTCAGGCAGGGGTTACCAGAACAGAGAAACCACATAGCTACATGGCATAAAAATGTTAGCCAACTGCCAGCACAACTGCCAGATAAAATGTTTTTTTCCCTTTTTATTTCCCCAGTTTTTGAATTTGATTTCTTTTTGCTTTTGCCATTGCAGGGAGTGCCTGAAATGGAAAGGCATTTTTCCAGTTAAATCTCCTGGCAAACTTCTTGTACCATTGTTGTGTGTCCTAATGTAACACTCCTTTGTCAGATGCGTTCTACTGGAGATGTTATGATGATGATGAATAGATGATATTTTCCTTATTTTTTGGTATAGACCTAATGCAGTTCCCTGGTTTTGTCACAACACAAAGTGCATTTCAGGAGTGGCTGTTTTCCCATATTTGCTTTACTACTCTTGATATACTTTAGCGTTCTGTGATTGCTGGGAAGAAGCTGATGAGAAGGCATGTGTCCATGGCAAGACCTCTCAAGGTTGTTATGGTAGAGTCTGATCCTCCATAAGGCCATCCATGAGCAGTTTTGGCATATGCTAATAATGTTCAGAGAAAACATTCGGCTTAATCTGTGCCAGAACAATCTATGTACCTCAGCATGACATTTTTATATATTTCGCTTTCAACTCCTAATGAAGCAGCAAAAATATTTCCAATAATTTTGAGAAAAAAAATGCATTAAATTGGAAAATAAAAGGGACAATATCAGTAAAAGTCTCCTTTTAATTTTCCTATGCGGGAAAAAATCTTCAGTCACTATTGTATTTCTTCGTAGTTGCCGCTAACATTTCAGCAGTATATCTTCTCCTTTCAAATTATCACATTATAACATAGATGAAGAAAATTAATTTGTCTAAGTAACATAAAATAAGTAGAGTAGAAAAGGAGATAAATAGACCCAGCTTTTTTCTACTATCCCAGAAGCTGTTACAAGTACTGACAATAATATTGTCTCTGCTTAGTGTTGCTGACACTTGCCTATTTTCTTCTTTGCTATTTTTTCCTGCTAGGTATCTGCCTAAGTTTGATTAAAAGAATAGGGGAAATGATCAGCACTTTTGGGAACATCAATCATATGGGAATAACAATATATTTCCCTTCAGATTTAGGAAAACCAAAATATTTTAGTTAAAACATGGTAATTTAAAGTAAAATAATTCAAAATTTCATTCTGAGAAAGATACCAGGCTTTCTGAGGATGAGGTGAAAGGAAAGTTAGCATCTTTTCCCTCATTAAAAAAATCCTAAAAATTGTTTGTTAAAGTACTTGTAGTGATGTTTGTTAGAGTATGTCCTGGTGCCAGTCCCCACTGAAACATAGTGAAATGTGTCCCAGCTTCACACATGAGATGACTTGTATGCTCTTTAGAAACTTTTTAAAATTTACCAGCTAATTCTCCAAACACTTCTCTTGTTCGGACACTAGTCCCTCCCAGCAGGCTGAATATACTTGATCTCTACTAAATGGCTGAACAGCCTCTATCTCATGGCTTAAAATTAATTAGGATCTTTTTTTCCCTTCTCATGGAGTTTCCCAAACACCTATGGTGTGTGACAGCACTGTGGGTGCTCCATCCCTCCTCAGCAGGCAGCAGGTCAACACCCACAGCAACCTGTCACTTCTAAAACTGGTTCCATCAACTCAACCATCAAAGGCATGTTCAGTTACTGTGGCTCTGCAGATCCTAATTGTATGGATTGCCTTTGAGGCGGCTCAGTTAGTTTCAGAGGAAAATGTTTGTCTTTTTCAGTGCTCAAGTTAGAATGTGATGGTTAAATCAGATTTTTTTCCCATGGGCTTCCTACCATGGACTTTTAATTCCGGAGTAATGAGCTGGTTCCAATTTCATGTTCTATCCTGTGTGCAGATCAGTTCTTGTTCAGTTCTTAATGCAACCAGAAGCTATCCACTAGCTATGTGCAATAACTAAACAATAGTTGACATAGGTGGTCAGACAGCTGGCTGGTGACAGCACAGCCAGACTCTGCCTGTCCAAGAGAAGCAAATATTTCTGTATGCAGGTCTGTCTTATAGCAAGGAAAATGCACGGCTTCATGGTGAATCAATACAGTGAGTCCACAGGTCAGTCAGCCACTCACTTGATAACAGTAAACAATTAGATAAGTTCAATTGGACTGATGGAATTTGTGTTAAAAGTGTCATGTAGAAACACATATTTACAATTTCTTGTATGTTGAATTGCCTGGGTGTTTGTAAAAATGCACACTATTTTTATATAAAATACATAAATTCAGAATGTTTTCCAAAGAGACACCAACATTTATATTGAGTTGTTCCTAGGTTTGTACTAGTTTAAGTGCTCATTCTAGTTTTAGAAATTTAATTTTAGCCCATTTGAATTCACATTCCACTTGTTATCAGAATTAGACATTGCTAGAATTTCTATAAAGTTGAAAGTAGACATTTGCTAAGTTTTAAAAGTGTATGAGTTCTGTGTGCTTGCCAATATGTAGAATTTCCTAAGTTACAGGACTTGGCATATGGCTTAACGCAGGCAAAGTTGTTTCTCTCCTGTTACTGATGCCAAGTGAAAATGTTCTCAGTTTGTTCTTTTCCTTTATGTAGGTCAGCACTTCAGCTAGAGTTGTCCTCTAATTCTGCCAAAATCATGTTGACCTTATTCTAATAAAAGCCATAACTTTTCATTTTAGCTCTAGCTAATGATAACAATACTTCTAACTTGAACAAATGTATGTAGATCTCCTAAAACAGAGGCTAGATTCCAATACTCCCAAACAGCAAGTCCCTGTCTCCAACCACGGAGGAGATACAACTCAAAGAAAATGTCAGAATAACCCCAAGACTCAGTGTACTGTTGAGCTTTGTTGGCTTCAGACCAGGCTTGTAAGCTCACAGTGAAGAGGGAGCATAGCTGATAGTGAGATGACAAAGGAAAGCCACAGATTCCACCACCGTGACCCAAGAGGAGGCTTGGCAGGAAGGGCCTCTCTATTCTGCTCAAGTGTCCAAGCTGAGCTAGGCCTCTGGAAATGGCTGTTGGCAACCCTGATTTACATGGAAGGAAATCTGCTCACAGAGGACAATATGACTTAAGAGCTAATAGTCCAGAAATGTAATTTTTGGTTCACATGCTTACTCTCTCCTGTTCCTTTCCATTCTCTCCATCTTCACCATAAATCCTCAGAGTTTAGTAAAAGAAATTGGGCAGTGAACCTTACACAGGGCTCTGCAGCATGATTGTAAGGAGTATAAGATGTCAGTGTTGGGTAGAAGAGCCTCTGTGAGAGCTGGGGCAGTTCGTAGTTCCCAAATGGACAGCAAGATGGATGGTGTCACTGGACACCCTCATGAGACACAAGAGGAGCATAATAAGCAAAAGAGAAATCTAAACCGTCGGTGTAAGCTTGACACATCCCTTAGCTACAGCCAATTGTTTAGGTAGGCATGCTCAGCAGCTCCAGAAAGGAAGTGATCAAACATTTGAAGTACTGAAAATGAAGATTTCTATTTCCTGTACAATAGTCATAGCAGCCTGGGAAAAGAAAGATAAAGAGTATTATGGCCCCTCCATTATCCCTACTTGTATATCAGGCTTGCAACCACACAAAAGGGAAATAGAAGAACACCCAAAGATGCTTATAACATAAGTAAGAAAAATGACAAACTATTCCTAAAAGAATACTGCCATGAGTAAAATAGAATAGTTATGTTTCAATAGCATAAAACCAGTTCATAAAACCAGTGTGGCTCATGTTGTTTAAGGTCATGCCAGGAATGTGTCAACCTCACAGACTGTGAAATCAGAAGTTCTCTGTCACAGGTATAGCTTCCTCTGTACACCAAGGCACATGTACAGGCTCTGCCATGAAGCACAGTTGCTAATGACAAGGTCTTGCAGGGTTGGTGTTGCATATTTCCTTCATTTCAGCTCCTTGCAGTCTGTTTTAAGCAAGCAGATCATGGTACTGTAGTGTTCAAGAAAGTGATAGTCCCCCTTAGCCTTCTCACATGCCAGGGAATCATGACTTAATGGAGTGCTATAATTGCCATTTCACAAGCCAGGGACTGAGGGGAAAAAGGGACTGAATAACTTGCTCAAAACTATGTAGGGAGTTTCTGGCAGATCTGAGTAATGAACATAGATCTCCCAGTGCCAGGTAAAACATTGAACCAGCCTTTCTCTTCCTAAACTTCTATTCTCTCCTCAGGCATATACTTCAGACAACAGCAAAATCTGAAGAAACAATATGAGAAAATATACATCCCCAAGGTCCTCTCAATGGACCTCAAATGGTCCATCAATGGTCCTCGATGGTCCTCAAATGGTACTGATGAAATCTGACACAAAATGGTAGCCAATTACTAGTAAAATGTTCTTTTGAAATCTAAGAAAAGACCAGATCCGACCTTTCCGAAGTCAAGAAGAGTCTTTTCAAGTAATCTCAATGCATTGGGGGGAATGGATAAGAGGCATGTTATAAACAGAGTATAAGTACATGTTAAACAGATGCTATGCTGATTAAAATATGAAATCCACAAATGTTTATTACATTAAAAAAAAAAAGCCATAGCATTTGGTGTTAGATAACAGTTCAGTGAACTTTTAGCTACATCTTGTCACCTGGTAACTGCACTGAATGCTTCATACTTGAGGTACTTCAAACATTCTGCTTGAATCCACAAACACATTTAATCGTATGTTCAGTACACAGATGCTCTGACACACATCACACACCTGTCCTTGCTCGCATTATCACTTGCAGATTCAGCAGCCACCACTCTCTGCTCAATCCGTGACCAACCTTCCTTGTGTCTCCCCTCCAGTTCCCGTTGGCAGTTCAGATGCTGGAATGCAGATCTTTAGCTATAATGACAGAAATCTAAATGCTGAGTGCCTTTCATTATACAGATGGCGCATTACCCTGATTCTTACTGTAGCTGCCAGACACAACTGATTCTCATTCAGCATTATACTTTCATAAGGGTCTATCCACTGCTTATTCTATTGGTAGAAGTGAAAGTTAGTAGAAATCAGCAAATAATGATTCTGCAGCCAGGCTTTCAGAAGTTACAACACAGCAACATGTGGTGTCCTGTTACTAGATCAGTGCCAAATATTAACTGAGCCAAAAAATTAAAATAAACTGTGAGGATAACAAAATACACTAAGAAACACTCAGAGATATAATTAAGAATATCAGCTTCTAGCAGACCAAGTGAAAGGAGACTGGTTTTCCAGCTTCTACATTGCATGATCTTTTACTGTCACCACTTCCCTATTTAAACTAATCACATTCAATAATTTACGAGTAGGTATATAAACATAAGCATGCAACAATCCATCTGATTACTTGATTACATAAACTTTCTTAATAATCTAATATCACATTATATTTACTTTTGCTTCAAATTAATCACACCGTTCGATGCATATGTGTAAAGCTGAACTCTAGAGGCTGGGCTGGTGAGTCTGCTTGTTGGTAGTTGTTTTCTTGGCTTTGTGCCTCTATTTACTTTCTCAGGCGTCTGCTGGAGAAACTCATCCACATTCCACAAGACAGGTGGAAGTTGCTGGGTATTGTTACTGTGTCACACTGTTCTGCAGAGCTCTTTATTTCTAGGCTCTTTTCTGATTTCTTGAATGGCAAAAGAAGCGAACAATATTTCTGGGGTGGCCAGTACAGCTTCATAATCTCCTGCTTATAACCAGAACAGAAATGGATTTAATAGACCTAGTAAAGGTTTCTTCTTGCTTCTCATAGACTCATTCCCCCCAGGGCCAGAAAGAACCTAATTTATCTTATCTGAATACCTAACAGAAACCACTTAATTTTATCCAGCTACTCATGTATTGCACTCAGTAATTGTAGTCACCTGAAGTACACCCCCTGGAAATGCGGCCAGTCTTACTTGGAAAGCATTAAGCAATAAAGAATTGACTACTGCTCTTTGAAATGACTATTCTATGATAGTCATGTGCAGCTTTAAAAATGATGATTTTTTAGTTGACATTGTCTGTTTTTCAGTTCCAGATGCTGGTTTTTGTTAACATTTTTTTGTGATAGTTTAGAGAATCAAAATGATGAAAGTATTTTACCTCATTTTACCTCTATGAAGGTACCTTCACATGTATAAAGTCACCTCTCAATCTTCAAAAGCAAGGAATCTTAAAATATTGATGTATGATTTTTTTCAGCCCTAGAGTTGTTTTATACTCATTTCAGCACTTTTGGAAACATTAATTTTAAAAATGTTAATGGCAAATTAGGAGACAGAATTCCCTTTGCAGCTGGCATCATCACTTGTAAACACTATATGGATTTAAAAGTACCCAAAGTAACTCTGAGGAAAGTGGAAACATTTGAGAAGATGGAAACAGATCTCTGCTCTGTTTCATGCAAGATCAGGAAATGAAAGTCCTCATTTACAAAACATTCCATTAGGTCTCACCAGGAGAAAGCAAATTTATTTGAAACGGTTTTTACAATTGCTTTAGAGAAACGAACGAAGTGCTGTTCTTACACAGCTTGTGAAGACCAAACTTGCACAAGATCTTAAGAAGCTAAAAATCAGCAAGGAGCTATCTTGCCATGTAGGAGGGAGGATATCCACATTCCACGGGTCAGTTTAACAGATGGCATCTCAGTGGCTCTACAGAAAGTGAGGCTGGGATGACAGACACCCATAATTACTCTTCTTGCTCAGATATATGGTTCAAGGAAAAATTTCTCTTTCACTATTTGCACTCTGTTGATTTGGCTTACAAAATTGTCAATTATCCTACCTCTTCAAAAACATAGCAAACAAAAACTTGTTGATTTGTGACTACGAAATTTGCTTTAGAAGCTGCTAATGGCTTCAGACGAATGGCTTCAGAGGAATATTGTCTTTCATTAAAAATAAATGCATTCTGGCAAACTTTGGCTGCACCTACTCTACTGACTTGGACAATGCCATGAATGGCACTGGAGGGCAATCATTAAATTGCTAGAATGATGCATGGCACAGTTTTGGCTTAAACCAAATAACTCTCAGGCATGATTATAATGCATACTTTGGCAGTTATTGTTGACAAGGTTCTGCTCCCTGTGAACAGGTTACATGCAAAACATGTCCTAGAGTATCATTGCTGAAAAATATAACCTGTTCCATTCCTCTCACTGGGACAAGTCATATTCCAAGATGTACTTCGAGACTGCAGTTCACATACCAGTATTCTCAGCTGTTTCATCAACAGTTGCTTTGGTCATGGTTTAGATGAGGCTCCTGCACTTGCCCAAACTAAACAACTCATATCAGTGATACAGTATTATCATCTTAATATTATTGCAACTTTTATGTCAATTGAGTTTTGTCATAAAGCCCTAAATATGAGGATCAAGAAATGGCACAAAGATGTTAATTTCATTCAGGTCTTGTAATTCTGGCAATTAAACAATTGGAAATGGAAAAAAAATACCACTATAGACAAGGAATCTTAAATACAAATGTGATTATATACACTGTGATGATAATCACAAAATCTTTGGTAAAATGAACATGCACTGAAAGCACAAATGCAGTCAGTTGCTGAAAGAAGTATATTACCAACATTCGAATGGTGGAAAGTTCACCTGGTAACTTTTCTTGGTAACAGTTTCAAAGAAGCTGACACAGAATTTAACAGAATCTCAGAATAGCTGAGTTTAGAAGAGACCTGTGGAGGTCATCTGGTTTGACCCCCTGCTCAAGCAAGGTCACACAGCAGGCTGCCCAGGGTCATGTCCGGATAGCTTTTGAATACCTATCAGCAAGGACAGATATCTCCACAACCTTTCTGGGCAACCTGTGCCAGAGCTTAGTCACCCTCACAGTGAAGAAGTGTTTACTGACATTCAGTGTGTATCCATTGCCTCTGGTCCCATCAGTGGAAACCATTGGAAAGTGCCTGGCTCCATTTTCTTTACACCTTCCCTTCAGGTATTTATGCACATTGATGGGATCTGCCCTGAGCTTGCTCTTCTCCAGGCTGAGTAGTCCCAGCCCTTTTGGCCTTTACTTACATAATACAGGTGTTCCAGTCTCTTAATCGTCTGACTGGCCCTTTGCTGGTCCCTCTCCAGCAGCACCACCTCTGACACTGGGGAGCCCAGACCGCACTGCAGCTGTGGCCTCACCAGTCCTGAGCAGAGAGGCAGGATCACCTCCCTCTGCTTGTTGGCAATGCTTCTCCTAATGCAGATACCACAGTTCTGAGAATTCAAGGTACTATATAATACAAACGGAGGGTCACATAAAAATATTCGTGACAATGGTCTTGTGCATTGCACTGAAATATCCCAAACAGACCATTCTGTCTTTTTTTTTGAGTAAGGACTTGGGCTACCCTTGGTTTGTTGCAGGCTACCTACAGTTTTCTAGCATCTAAGGATTGCTGCAGATCAGGCTCAACGTGTGGAGTCTTCCCTAAGAAGGTAATTTGGGTACTGGAGCACTCAGAGAAGTCAAAGTGGGACTGGTGCCTCAGGGCAGAGCAAACAGGGAGAATGAAAGAGCACAGCCAGCTAGGAAGGTGTGTACTTGTTGATGAGGAAACTTTCCATGCCTCCCCATTGCAGAAAACAATTGCTAGATGTTTAGCAAGCCACAAACCTAAAGTATTCATCAAATTTCCTGTTTTTGAACTTGTTAACTGTCATAAGAGCTCAGAACCCAAAGCCTCTCTAATTTAGATGGTTGAAAACAGATCCTACACAGGCAAATGAAGTATAAAAATGTATCCGCAGGACCTGGATACTCAGAAGTTTCTACCCAGCCAATGCTACATAAGGACACCAGACCTATTCCATCCAGGTCCTGTCCGCTTCCTGGATTCTCCATTTCTACAGAGGAGAAACCCAGTTGCATCTGCTGGAAATTGTTGTACAGCTCCAGCCAGGTCCCTGATTTTAACTGGGAAGGGTTGAGGACCTTCAAGGAGGGCATCTGCCCTGCAACCCAGCATAGCCAGAGCTTCCACAGGGTGCAGGTAGTGCTGGCTCAGACTACCACACCATCACAACAGTGGTACAGTGGCAACCCCTGCTGCTGGGATTCAGGCAGGGAAACATGTCAGCAAAGGGGCTGTTCTTCCTCATTTATTTCCATACGTGGCAGGTAATGGGAAAAATACCAAAAATCATTAAGGATGCCTGGCATTTCCCATAATTAGGGCCCATCTTACATTGTTTATAATTTTGCCAGCTCTAATCATACAGTCTGCCACTTTCCAAGTTTGCTGCCTGCTTAAAGTTTTTGGAAAAGGTCAGCCAACAATTCAACTGTTTCTGAAAAGAAAATAACTAACCACATTAAAAAAAAAGTAGTGACATTTTCTCTGAGCTGCTCTAGCACCCCCAAGCTTTGGAGTGTTCACATGGAATTTGTCAGGAGGTGGCCTTCCCATCTGGGACATGCCAAGAAAGATGTCTTTGAAAATATGTGGTTTACAACAATGAGGAGAAACATATTAGAGTTTATAACTAATTTTCCCAGAGAAACTGTCTGCAAGGACAATGTCCCAGCTTCTGGTGAGCAGAGAAACTGCAGTTCTATGCTGTGTGGGCTCAGTGCTTTACACCAGACACCAGATGAGGAAGATTCTCTTGTGCTCCTCAAGCTCCCCCTGCTTTTCATTCTGTGATTCTCTGGCTCAGCTTCAGTGAGCTCAGACAGTTAACCTGAGTGTGTTTCCTCATCTCCTTTCAATATTCAGTAGCTAGGATGTTTTAGAGCCAACAGACTGGAATAGACGGGGCAATGTGGATGTAAAGGTATCGTCCTCCTCTGATGTAAGAGCTGTGTTCTCAGACTTCAGAATGTGAAAACGAGACAACATAGCAAGAGTGTCACCAGATAAAAGAAGATTAATTAAAGAAGAGAACTGAGAGTCAGATTCTGTTCTCATGGCTGACTTACATAGATAGTGTTCGAGAAAATCTGAAGTAAAATAAAAGCCAGCTTTAAAATATTAAGCCTCTACCTATTTTTTGTGGGCTTTTGTTTGTCATAGGTGAACACATTATTAAAAATAGCTTTCTGCAAAACTGTGTGTACTAGGTGTAAGTTAGTTCTGTAAGTTCTTCACACACAGTGAAGTAATCCTCAAAACCTATTCTCACACTTCTGTAAGTGTTAGGAGTACAAACAGCAGCAGTTTATTAAATTTCACATGCCAAGTTAATGCCCACTTCTGCCATTCTAATTGCTTTTGTACAGTTGCTTCTACAACTTAAAGAAGAGGCCTTTACAAAGATTG
Source organism: Calyptomena viridis (assembly GCA_013390005.1). NCBI lineage: Eukaryota > Metazoa > Chordata > Aves > Passeriformes > Eurylaimidae > Calyptomena > Calyptomena viridis. Next base: position 50,300 of record WEIV01008958.1, on the reverse strand, counting down.
TTTTATTAGCTACATGTTGTTCAGTTCCTGCTCCTCCTATGCACCAACATCTTTGACTACAGGAAAATGAAAATAATATTTTCTTTTTAAAAAATGTTTTAAATTTCACCTGCTGGATCTAACATGTGATGCAAAGTGACAGTCATGCACCTTCTAATGTCAGGGGATGACATTAGTAAAAGTCTACTTGTGACTGAGAAGGAGATGTCTGTATTGGATGCATAGCACAATAGCAAATGAACCATGAGGAAATGGACAGTTGCTTAGTCAGCATGGGATACATAAGATACAAAATAAACAGTAAATGGTGGTTGATGGTTCCCAATGTTTCCTAACTTCAGTCTAGGTACATTCATGTCAGCACTGGAAAGAGATTTGTTCAAAATTGCACCAGTGTATATATAACTTCTGGGAGATGTAAGGAACTACCTTATGCAACTGTTTATTTTATTCTCATTCAAAACTTAATCCTGAGGCCTTCCTAAAGATTATATATGTGCGACTGTGTTGTGGTTTAACCCCAGACAGCAACTAAGTACCATGCAGCCACTCACTCACGGAGCAACACACTTAATGGTACTCTCTAGACTCAAGGTCCAGATCCTTTTGGTAAAAGTGACAGACCCCTTCTTACTTCCACTGTGCTCTGATCCTGGTTTACAGGAGCTCTCTCAGAGGAGAAGTTTCTCTGGGTTCAGGAAGGCAACCAAACAGAAATACCCTATTCTCACCCAGAGCTATCAGAGCAGAGACGCACACCATGGGATCCAAAGAGGCACAGACATGTCAGAAGGCCACAGGATGAGCCTGGGGAATGCTACACTCCAGTCATTCTGGGATTCTGCAGTGGGCTGCCTTCTGAACTCAGGGAAAGAGACCCGCCGCAGTACAAAACCACTTTGATTTCCGTTCATATTTTTATTCTGAAAAGCCTCCATAGACCTCTAGATTTATAAATGACCCACAAGTTTCCTCCAGATGATTCCTATTTATAAGTTCATACCTATGATATATGTAATTTTGTACCTCCTATACATTTTGTACAATTCAGTTCTACAGAAGAGTTGAATTTTTCTCTTCAAAATAAAATAAGCCAAAAGTTGTGAAGTCCTATCAGATAAGCAAACAGGGCTTAGCCTGGACATTTTTCTCCTCTCTTTTCAAATTCAGCAGGCCTGCAAACACTTTATTGCTGAAGTATTTTTTTCAACAAACACTCCCACTGAATTATTCACTGTTGAGACATAAAAATATCTGTAATTTAATGGAGGAGAAAAAGTCTGAATTAAATAGCCTGTTTATTGTAGCGTGATCATTGCTGGCTTGAGATAATCTCAGGGCAAGATTCATTATTAGCTGGTGCTCCTTTTGGCTGGTGAAGCAAATATCCATATATGCTCCCATGGAAAAAATAAAGCTTGGTTTAAAATAAAGTTTTTGGTGATCCCATACAAACCACACTCTTGTAACACTGCATTTTGCCACCTTCTCTAAACCCACTGATGAATACAAAGAATGCTTTTGTAGCACAGCCTTTACCTTTCTCATCACAATCCCTGATGTAGTGCTTAGACAAGAAGAAGGAATTTTGGGGGGAAGATTTGTGTGATTGCTGAATATGATAAATAATCATGCAGTGTTTGTTTGCAACAATGAACATAAATGCTATGATACTTCACTTAGAGAAGTGTCTATTCACAGAAATTTCTTCAGAACTCTAATTTATAGAGCAAGAGTGAGATTCAGTTCTCCTGACCCATTTGTCTAGATATCTTTTAGAACCAATTGAGAGAAATAAGCTTTTCTACATTATGATTCATTGATCTGTTTTATTATCTCTTTGGATGAGATGAATCTCACCTTAAAAGTGCCTCCTTTTCTCCATGGACTGTAAATGGCTTTGTGACTTGCTCACTCTTTCAGCCTTAGGGGCATTTCCACTCCATTTGTCTTCCCCCATAAACAAGTAGACCCCTTCAGCTTCAATCCAACCAGTCAGGATGATGAGCAGGGGACTGCTTGAAGCTACTGTGTTTGAGATCACATCCCTCTGTAGTTCTTACACTGTGCCTCCTTTGGGATTTTAGTTTGAATCCAAACCATTCTTTTGAAGACATTCCCACAGTCATCCCCAACTAACTACTGAGCTTTGATATGCTTAGTGAAACAGTCGGAGTTCATCACTGGTTCTCCTTCAGATGAAACTATGCCAGAAGATGCACACCATAAATACACCTAATGTGCTTCTTTTTCTAAGTGTCTTCTACTCATGGGATCTGACTAGAGGCAGTTTGAAGTAATTCCCCATGAGACATACACATTATGGTTGACAGTTTTTTGTATTCAGTTGTTTTGCTACAGAGCCATTTGTTTTGGAATGCACTTCTTCCTAATTCCGATACAGATGCAGATTTCTAAAATCTATCCTACAGATCTGTCCTCCACTGATGGTTCACAGCCAAGAGCTATTGCTTGAACACAGGTGCCAATGCCACCAGGCTGTGATCATCTATACTGTTATATGGCTGGCATACCTGCTACAGTTCTGGTCCAGACTTCTTTCATGTGCAGCTGGGAAACAGTACATACCAGAGACAGTGCCCAGCAGGCAGCTTGCAAGCTGACAGGCATCTTCTGTGGGGAAAGAGTGCTCTGGTGTGTGGTTTACAGCCATATTATGTCACACATCTCTGAGGCAAAAAAACCCTTGACCTGTTTCACTTACTGCAACAAACATGACCTTAGTGACTACAGCACTCTACAAGGATAAGGGAGAAATTGTCTATGACCTAAAGAGCTCTGTTCCTCTAAGTAGTTGCCCCATAGAATAGCCAACATGAGAGAACAAGTGCCTCCTGGACTTCAGGATAGACTACAGCTGGTGGTTTGGTCTCCTTCTGCACAAAGAGAATCCCCTTAAACAGAAGGGGCAATTGAATCCGTTTCCCACACCCTAATTCAGAGCATTCACCACTCAGACCTTGAATAAAAATGAATTGCCATCTCTGCTCCAGAAGAGCATTTTGTGTGGTGTCCAATCCTTTGTGGAACTGCATCCAACTGCTTTCTCAATGAAGCTGCAAAATGACACGGATGCAACAGTAATTTATGGCCTTGAGGTGATATACTGAGGCCAGAAACAATACAAAATTTAATGTTCTGTTAGCCCTTCTGCAGTAATTCAGCACCCTGACAATCCTTAACAAATGAAGATCCCTGAGGAAACAGGCAGGGAAAAGTCTAATTCCTGGACTGTAGTTTTAGGCAAACTGTTCTCAAAACTACTTCATGTGATTGAAACCGAAGGGTTTCTGAGCACATCTCAAAGCTAACACATTTGGACCACCTTCACTAAAACTTGGGGCACTTAAAAAGTTTAGGCATGCTCTGGTTATGCCGAATGCGAGCTGGACTTGTCAGACTTGTAGGGTTTGGAAGAGCTTTCCCTAGTCCTACTAGGACTTTGTTTATTTCCACCGTTTGTTTATTTACGCTTGTCTATTTCCACCTGCCCTCCGTCTGTACTCTCCACCTGCCCGCAGTAGAGCGGCCCTCCCTGGTACCAGGCTGCTGCTCAGCCCTTGTCGCACACATCGCCAGGCAAGCCGCTAGGGCAAGGTGACACCAGGGCAGCGGGAAGGGAACTCCACCCTCGCTCCCACCTCACTGGGAGCGATTTCCTCCGGCCGGAGTCGCCCCCGCACACCTCCACCCCACCGCCGCCTCGCCCCCGGCCGGTGCCGCCCGCGAATCGGGCCAGTGGAGGGAGGGGGCTGGCACGGGCCCCGCCG
>WEIV01008958.1:0-46483 GCA_013390005.1 Calyptomena viridis | reverse complement strand
CTTCCCCGGGCTGGTGCTGGCCCTGAGCTCTGTGCTGGGCGCCCTGGCGCTGCTGCAGCTCTCGCTGTACCTGCGGGTGCCGTCCCGCTACGGGAAGCACGAGGAGCGGCTGTGCCGGCCGCGGGGCCGGCTGCCAGCGCGCTGCGCCTGGTTCTTGCAGGAGCTGCCCTCCTTCCTGGTGCCCGCGCTGCTGCTGGCGCTGCGCAGCCCTCCCCGCCTCGAGCCGCTCGGCTGCCGCCTCCTCTGCTGCCTCTTCTGCTGGCACTACTTCTACAGGTACAGCCGCCGGGCACGGCTCCGCTGCGGCCTCCCCTCGGGAAACGATAAACCAAGGGAAGCTGCGGGAACAGGCGCAGCCGGAGCCGGGAGGGCGGTGGGGTCGCGGCAGGTCCTGGTTACAGCATCGCTCCCTCCCGAGTGCAGCTGGCGATCGCTGATCCGCGTCCCTGGACTTCGCTCGAAGCGTAGGGGCCGGCCAGGCGGGCATCTCTGCCCTGGTCCGTCCGCCGGGGGAAGCAGCAGGTGGTTCTCGGGTGTTTGAAGCAGGGGAGATGATGTGTGCTTTGGATTGTTCTCTTTTTGTTTTTTTGTTCTTTTTTTTAAAAAAAAAGGCTGTTTCGCTAAGCTGGAGCAAAGGTTTGGCTGCAATCAATCCAAATATCATGTATAGGCACATTCGAAGTGTTTATTGTGGGCACAGGAGAAGCGTCGCATGTGCAGCGCTAAGAGCGACGCCGGCCGCCAAATCCAGCCGTGGGAACACGCGCGAGGATGGCCGAGGACAAACCCACGGGAGCGCGGGGAGCCGGGGAGAGCACGGCTGTGCCGTCAGCGCAGGGGAAACGGGGGCACTGCGGGCTTTCTGTGCCACGGCACGAAAGTTTTATGCTCAATTCGTCATTCTCGCTTCACTACCAAAATACGAATTTATCTTTTTTTTTCCTTCTGGTTTCTTTTCTTTTTAGAAACCTTGTCTTCTAAGAGTCAACGAATGCTATAACTCTAATTAATTCTCTGTTTACTAATCAGGAGCTCAAAGAAAAAGTAGAGTTTTTATTCACTGTTGCTGATAACTTTTAAGAGACATAGCTCTACAATTGTCACCTGGGTCTGCAGCTAGTGGGACTTGATTCTGGAATATATCACCAGAACATATCTTCTGCTCCACTTCCATTTTCTGTGGGTTTTTTTTATGAGGAATTTGACTTTTGGTTATCTGTTTATGGGAAAAAATGGCTTTTATTCATAAATGGTGAGTATATGTGACAGCGTTTTGCCATTACATAGTAAAGAGTTATGCAACTTCTAGGCAAGTCTTTCTGACTTGGTTTGCCATTTTTTAGCACAATTCCTATTTCTGTTGTATACATCTATTGAGCCCATGGCTTTTTCCAACATTGCTACTGGGCTTAGGCAGAAACACTGTTTTTATACATTTTCTCTCTCAGATGATATGGAGGTCTTGTCCTCTGTTGCTGGAGTATGCTTTTCTCTTGTAAAAATAAACCCCCTCACTTCAACCAAGTCTGTGTAACAATTTTCTTTCTCATATGGCATGTTACTCCAATAGTATTCTTCCATTTTGCAGTTTCTTCTCACACAAGACGTTCTGAGATTTTACTGAATCAATATCTGAAATGTTGTATTCAATATTAGTACTCTATTGTTATGTAAAAGAATGACAAAATTGCAAATTAGGAGTTTTTCTGAGTTTTGTCTAACACTATGGGTACAGGCAGATTCTTTGAGGGATCCTTGGTAGAATGACAAATAGCCACACAGTTGTGATAATAATCAGAGCTTTATTATAACATAAAATTTTAAAAATCATCATAGCTTATTGTTATCTACAGTTTCTAACAGATAAGATATTTCATTGTTACACAATTAGCATAGCTTACAGCTATTAGCATAGCTTGCAGTTAAACAGAATTTGAGTCACTTTCTTGTTTTCTAGAACTTTTATTTACCTTTTTAGTTTCTTGGACCCCCTGCAGATTGGGTCAAATTCTTGGTAATCAGTGGGTGACACAATCATTGTAATCTAGATACAGCCTTTAACTAAAAAAACATGAGGTACTCAGTCCTCAAGGAAGAAGATGAAAATGGTGGAGACATCCCTGACCACCAGAGATTCACGGGTTTTGCCATCCAGCATCAGCTCCAGCCTAAATACACTCGCAGCTGCTGGATTTTATAGGCAATATCTCACGGGCTGTTCTGTACCGAGTGCCACGGCATCCTGGTGACGGTGCTGGTGAGCAACACGAAAGTTTGCAATGTTGAAAAAGGGGTTGAAAGAAGGGGGGGTGTGTGTGCAGTGCACTTATGTATAATGGCTGTTTGCATTATAAAATGACATTGGCTATGCCAACCATATTGCCAGAGGGCATTGGTCACACTTGGTTAGGATGTTTCATTGTCATACAGTGTTTGAAAAGAGGGGTTCTTTCCTCTCCTTTTTTCCCCCCCCTCACTTTATTATCTTTACCGGGAATAATCTAACAACAGTCTTAAATACTTCTGTGATTCAACTTGACCGCAAGGATTATGAGTAAAGCATTCAGTTGGTTGATAATAAAATTACATTTACTTAATGGATGTACCTCCTGCATTTTCTGACTTTAAAATTTTAAATTGAATAAAGCTGTTCCACTTTTAATTATAAATGTATTTTGTTAATCCACTCCTACTTTTACTAGTGATCATCTGACATCTGGACTTAAGCATTCCTTTATGTTTGTATGAAACAGAGAAAAGTTTCTTTGTATATTATTGTGTAATTTGGTGACTTCTTTCTCTCCATAGCAAAGCTTTTATAATTCCTAATTTTGTCTCATCTACTATACCCAACATGTATGAGGAAGGGTAGTTTTGAGTAGAGATATGCTCAGAAGGACAACATAGTCCATACTGGAGAAACAGATTTTTCAAGGGCCACTGTGCCTAGTTATTCTGCCTTCCTTTGCTATGGCCAGCTGTGTTGCTGGTAGCTTCTGTTTGACTGAAGCACATATGGTAGAGTAACTTCGAGTCTTGATCTGAACAACCCAGAAGATGAAAAATCCATCAATTTTTAATGGAGAAATCCACTATTTTCTTCGGTAGTGTTATTTCTGAACTCTTTTATTCAAATGTGTTTAAAATGGCTTGCTTAAATTTTACTAGCCTTGTTTTTCTCCCAGTGGTCATTGCCCTTTCCCACCTTGTGCTAATTTGAAGCACTCCTTAGTTTCCTTCAATATTTTCTTACCATGATATCACTTATGGAATAACTGGATCACATTTCAATTTACTTGTTACAGAGCTGTCATATCCTCTATCAGCACCAGTTTGATCCAGATGATGTAGGAGCACATGATCATATTCCTGATGCATTAGTTACTGGACATGCTATGGTTGTTATGCTGAATTTATGGGTTTGTGATGGATTTATGCCAGCTACAGGAGAACAGGCATGACCTGATCTGGCAAAGAGTTAGAGTTGTGCAGACACATGATAGTTCATCCAACATGAAGTGATTAGGATAAAATTACCCTTTCATAAATTTAGGAACAGGTTTAAACCAGCAAAATTAACTTGTCATGCTTTTGGACGTGGTGTCAAGTAGCTACAACAATTTTATTTGGTCTGAGGTATCATAAACTAGTTTTAGAATGTCACTGAACCACAGCAGAAGGCCCTCCAGGCAAGACATTTCCTGCCCTCCCCCCTGCCCCCCCAGTCCTCAGATAATTTCTGTGGCATTTTTGTTTCCCCTCTTTTCTTATACCCTTTTAGAATGAAGACATCAGTGTGTCATGTATAATACAGAACTAGAGTTGTAGTAGCATATTTAGAGATGCCATTACTTTCCTGTTCCCCCATGCTACTCCCATGTTACAGACTGGGAGAGTGCTTTTCGTTTTGGAGTCACAGTAGGATGCCCTGTGTTTCCAGGCTACTCAGAGCACTCTGGAGCTGGTGTAACCTTGGTTACAAATCCATACGAGTGGTTTCTGTTTGTATCACTGTGTTTCTTTGATTTTTAAAGTAACTTCTCTCTGGGCATACTGCTCAATAGTACTGTCTCACCCAGGCTGATACTTGCCAGTTGTCTAGAATTTGTGCCATGTGCCAGCTTAATCAGTGGTAATTTTGTATTTATTGTCAGGTTGTAGAGGAGTATGCTGGAGTGTTGTAAGGACCACTCTAATCCTCTTCTGGAAACTCGCTGGGTTAATGCTGATGGCTCCTCATTGACAAGGACTTTAGAGGACCTCTCTGCTTGCCCAGAGGAGCCTCGTGAGCCAGATCTGGCAAGTGCTGTTTCCCCATCAAGCCCACTGCTGACAGAGAAAGAAGATTGTCATCTGGGTCCTGACTGCTGGTCACGATGCCCAGTTCAAAGTTTTGCTGCCTGAGAGGATGCAAGAGGGAGTTGGATGGAGCCAAGAGACCTTCCCTCTATCCTGCCTTGTGACAGCAGTACACTTTCTGCCTTTCTCTGCCACCACTAGGCAGCAGCCTCTCTCTGTGGCTTTCATGAGGGACTGAAAGCAGGCGGCTGCTGCTGCTGAGGGGAGGAGATGGAAGGGAAGACTCTCCAATTCCCACCTCCGGCCTGTTTGGCTGCTATCCTTAGTTAGCAAGCCCTTTGTGACTCAGTGTGCACTTTATTACCGTAGCCTTGTGTGAATTTAATCGAATTCAAATGCTCTCTGGTGCTAAAGATAACATCCTTAAAATCTGAATTTGTTGCATCTGTTTTAGGTAAGCTCATAGCTTCTTCACTTTCACGAGGTAGGGTCTGTGATGGTAGGACCTCCAAAAGTGATGGGATGAGAAGGCAGAGGAAATGAAGAAGAAAGTGAGAAGGGCAATGAATGCCAAGTCTGCCACCTGTATATGCAATCTCTGTGGAAAGCTGGCTTAAAATGATGAGTGGCATAAAATGTACATACAGGAATATTTCTTGGGATAAATTACTTACAGAGTATTTTGTTTTGAAATGTAGTTTCTCATACAGCCTTTCCTGCTAGAGGAGCTGTGCTGAGAATACCAGATGAAGCCCTCAGGTGGTGGGGAGAAGTCTGTTTGCTGCATTTCCATTTTGCAGTCCAGCTTCAAAAACCAAAGGTGGGAAACAAAACATAAGGTGATGAGAGGAAGCCTTTGAAATCCAATTCCATAAAAACCTTAATGCTGCATTCCTCTTAGCAATGAGGAAGACGGTGAGGGAGTGGAGGAGATGCTACGATGCGCAGTGGCAGCAGAGAAGGTCTTGTCTCACTGACTTACAAGGCTAATCCTGAAGACACTGGTGTAAAAGACAGAGTGCTAGATTTGTCCCTACAGTGCTGCCTGTAATAGCTGAGGCACAAGCAATTTAAAGAGGCATTTCAGTTTCAAAGACCATCACATGTATTTATTGTCTTCTGTTGCAACTTTTTTTCAATCAAAACCATCTTTTACTGTTTGTATATAAACAAACCAAACTGGTCTTTTCATTTCTGAAGTGCACTGAGGTGAATCTGAAAGACAATTAAGTATGCTGCTCTTTGAGACATAGCTCAATCCCTAAACTCCTTTGATTGAAGATGATCCACTTAGTGCACCTGTACTTAGTTTTCTACTAATTGACATCTTTCTAAAATGATCAGGGAAACCCAGCTTTCATGGCAAGAGAATGGGAAGTCAGGAGCATTTGAAAACAATGTTTTTTCAGTATTAAAACAGTTTCCTTTTGGCCAGTTACTCTCTCTCTGAAACCAAGGTGAGGGGAGAAAGACAAAGACTCTCCCTCTTCCCTTGCTCTATAGAATGTGGCTCATGTAGTCCCTTTTTAAGTCTGCCTGTGGTTCCTGGTTAGTTAGGTAGGTGCCATGTTTATGTGGGTATGCTGGTTCTTTTTCCATGTGCCAACTTATGATCGGTAAAAACGCAGCTCAAGCCTCCGAAGAAATGCAGATGGATGGAGGCTCCAAATGAGTAAGTCATTTATAAATTAATTTGCTCATGATTTTTAAAGGTATTCTGTACTAGTTCATGCGGAGTTTTAGTTATGTTTTTTGAAACATGAAGTGGATAAACAGAAATTAGATTATTTGAAGTATTTCTAAGTGATACTCTCTTTGCTAGTAGTGAATATAAACAGACCATATAATAACCACCAGATCCAATCCAGTCATAAGTTTTTTTCTTCATAGAAATAGTTATTTTATCCTTTTGTCATAGGAAGTCATCATTAATTGTCAACAACTAAAGATATTTTTATTGTGGGCCTCATGAAACTTTTATCATTGATCTCACAATAAACAACACACAGGTAATTTGACAGGTAACAAATCCTGTTCTCTTTTCCTTCATCTTGATGCTTTGGAATAGACCCTAACCAGATTTCTTTTGGCCTTCACCAGCTACACAATAATACATTTGCGTCCTCTCTCCTGCTGTTTGGTCTTGGCAGTAATTCTAGATCTGGAAGTGATATCACTGACAGAGCTGGCCAGCTGCTCTGCCTCTCTCATGCATTCCTTGCTCCCCAGTCAGTGAGTGTAACTCTTGTAATTCATCACAGTGTGTTTCAGTAATGCTAATATACAATTTCTTCTCTTCAGTGAAAATATTAGATTCATTCCTCAAATTAACGTATTAACAGTCAACCAAAGCATCTCTTGATACGCTTTGCCTCAGAATTGTAAAATGCTGATGTACCCACTGCTTTATGGAATTTGTTTCTTTGCAGTCTTCTCTAGCATTACAAAACACCTTTCTAATTCTGCTCTCAAAAATAGAATATTAGCTGACTGCCTTCCTAACTATTAGCAAAAATAATCCTATCTATATATTCATTTCACAATGAAAAGCAGGCTAACGTTACAGAAACCTATAGGTTTTGCCCAGCCCAAATTTTCGTTTGTGTGATTTTTCATTTTGTCTCTTGGTCTGGAAGATGTTATGCAGAGATAACTGAAGACTTTTATCTTTATTAATTTCTTTTCAAGACAACAAACCTGTTAACCAGTCATTATGGGGAGGGGTAGCACTTTTTTACTAGGATAAATATCCTTTGTACTCAAAAGCTTATACGATTACGTAATTTCCCAGTTTTGTTGAGCTCTGTTAAGAAAAAAATTATGAAATAACCTCCTGATAGTATGATTATAAATCAGTGTCCATCTCAGACACTGCACCTATTTCCCTTCGTATAAGTTATGTTCTTGTTATCTCCTTCAAAACTAAATTGATCAAGAAGAATTATGATAAAAAAATACTTTCAAACTCTAAGTTAAGATACTATTTTGAAGTTACACACCTTGCAGTGTCCTTCTCTCTCTAGAAATTGATTTAAATGTGTCAGGGGAATTCATCAGTAGGCTGGTCCTTACTAAATTTCATCAACCCAATTGAATGTCAGAGCTGCATTACTCTTTGCTGGCCACTCAGCAAATTAGAATTTGCAAAAATTCTAATTATTTTTGCAACATCTCCTAGATACAACAATAGCAATGAAATTATTTGGTAAAAAACCCCAACCAAACAATTAAAACTGGGTTAAAATATTCAGTGCAGGAAGGAAAAAAAGATTTTTTTCTACAGGTCCAAATTTATTTTAGGAGCAAACTAAGTGAAATTTTGAAACATCAGTTGCCACTGTATTAATACCTAAGGATGGGCAGAAAGTTTCACCATTCTTAGAAAGGGGTGTCAAGATATGACCTGTAATAACAGCGAAAAAGGTCCCATTTGAAGGAAGTTGGGTTTGACATTCTCCTTCCTAATTACTGTTTATAAACATGTAATAGCGTAGCAACACCCACAGTCAACTTTTGTCGTATATAAGATACCAATTTACTTATAACAGTGCTAGAGTTCACCAACTTAATGCAACATTTGCCATGCTTGCAGACTTCTTCCCAGAAATGTCTTTGGAAAATGTCACGTTATCAAGGTGCGTGTGCCTCTACAAAACTTTAGTCTCTCCTGAGAACAATGACAGAGAGTAAGAAAAGTTGTATTCATGTAACACTATTGAGTTTTTTCTGTTTTCTTCTCTTTAGAACCTTTTTTTTTTTAAAAAAAAGACAATGATTAGAGCATTCATGTTTTCAAACTTGGCCCAGGTTTAGGTTACTAAAGTGAGACACGTCTCTGGCTGTTCCCAGGGAAAGCAATTTAAACTTGGCAGAGTTGTTTGAGAAATGCATTTGTATCTGTTCAAACATAAAGCTCACATGTTTGGGTTCTGTTCCTCTGGTTCATGTGAGGCTATAAGCAGGACCACAGTGTGTGAGCCTGCAAGCCAGCCAAGTATGGTCCAGGCTGGCACCATGGGGCAGAGTAAGGCTTTTCTGGCTGGTAGGATACTTAGCAGGGAAGAAGTGGTCTCCTAGCTGGAGTCCTGGCAGCATGGATTAGGAAAATACAGCTTGTCTTGAATGCAGAGAAATAAAAAACACTGAGCCTTATAGTCAGGGTGGGAAGAGATAAAAAGGTCATGTGAAAGAGAATAGTAGAGGAAGAGACAAATGGGAGAGTTGTTAAAAAAAGCTAGGACAGAAGTGGGGTAGAATTAATAAGAAATGGAAAGGAAAAGGAGATGATGTTTGAAGCCAGTATCCAGGTATCAAGTGACACTTTAATACTGACACTGTCCATATGTTCAGTGGTTCACTTAGCAACTTTCAATGTTAGGAAATCCTTTGACATATTTTGTGAGAAAACAAAGATGATTGTGACTCAGAGTTTGCCCATGGTAGTGTTTTTCATTAGGGAAAAAAAAAAAGTTACATCAGAATCATCAGAGGACTTAGTAAGCACAAACTTAAGACCTGACCTGGTCACTTCAAATTTTGTTCCTCTCTGTGTATACGTACTGCTACGAGTACCATGAGGTCATTCAGGGTCAGAAGAAATTCTTCCAAATGTAAGATATTCAACCAATGTTCTTCCAAAAGTGACCTTAGGGATTTAGAAATTGTAATTTTCAGCTTTAACATTTTTTTATCATTCTGGAAGGAAAAAATGTGTGTAGTGTTTTTGGCTGGTTTAGTTATGAATATGTTTGTTTTCCCAAAACCACCAAAGACCTAAGCTGCTGCAGAGGTTTATTACCGAATCTTTTCCATTTCATTGCATAGTAACAAATAAGGAAGAAGATAACCCAATGAGGCACTTATGGAATCTGTGGACTGTAACAAAATGGTCAAAAATCCTTCTACCACATGCTGCTGCATAGTGAAAAAAGCACTCTCAGCAGAGGCAGGGCTTCTAACTGATTTTGATGAGAGCACCTATAAAACAGAGCTAAAGAGAAACTGCTTTTGTTTACAACCTCAGTTCTCTCAGTTTTGAGAGCACATGAAGAGCTGTAAAGAAGTGAGAATCTGAAGAAGGAAGGATAAAGAAGGAACAACATCAGGAGGACTGGAAAAGCAAAATGGAGACAGAGCAGGAGTTCAGGCATAAGAAAGGAAAGGAGATAACTACTAGAATGGGAAAAGCCAGTTAAGAGTATTTTAAAAACTACTACTAATGTGTCTTACAAGTGTAGTTCCAACTCTGGAGTCTAGTGTATTGTGGTTGGATACAGTCTGACCAAGGTTTAATTTTGAAGAGGGATAGCTCACCAAATGTCTTTTCCTTTGGTCATTTCTCAGGCCCATGTGGACAATTTATGGAAAATAATGCCACTTATCTGCTAAGTGTAGCTATAAGAGCATAGGTTTGTGCAGCCTTGGATTTTGTACTGTTTCCCATGTAGATGCATCTTTCTGTTCTACTCATGCTCTCAACCTCTGTGACCTTTCTGAGCTCTCTGCTTCAGTGGAGCAAAAAGGTTTTTGAAGTGCATAGCATAGTGTCTGGTTAAGTTACTCTGGCACACATTTCACGCTTTTGGCGGACACCCACAGTTTGGCAATAGGAATAAAGTCATCTGTTTTCATAAGTATCAAATAGTTATTTCTGAAGAAGAAATGAGTGAGATACCTTGCTGAAATATATGCTTTGGCTGGCTAAGCCTTTGACACACTATTGCTTAGATGAAACAACAAATATTCTCTTTAAGTACTGCTTAAAGATACTATTCAGTGGTAGAGGTAATCATGAAGCACTGTGAGACCTGTACATTTGTCATCACCTCCATCCATCTAGTCATGTTGAACCTTGTCCTCTCCTCTAATCCCCATATAAGTATAAATCTGGACCAAGTTTAGTTAGAGTTTCAGCTGTGACAGGTGGCCTGGCTCAGTTCATCAGAGCCTTTCTTTCACCAAAATAGCTCCAAGTTCCCAGTCCCAGGCAGTTCCTGGACACATAGAGTACTCAAATTTTCTTCTCATTCCTGATGGGCATTTGTCTGGCCTGTCCTTAATAATTGCCGTTGATTGAGATTCTTAATATGTTCTAGTGCTCCTCTGTCTTTCCCTAATGTCTAAGCTGCATTTTCTATACAGCTGTTTAGGCCTGTTGCTTCTTATTGTGTTCCAAATAGACAAGGAGAATGTTTTACTCCTTTCTTCTTTGCAGCAATTTTTTATACAGTTGTAGATTGCTAAAAGGTCTTCCACTGGTTTAATCTTATTTATTTTAAAAAAGCTCAAAGTCCTTCAGTTTTCTACACGCCATGTTTCCTAGACCACAGTTGTTTTAATCTAGGCTGCTTCCACTTTGTCTTTTATAGAGTGCAGAGTTCAGCTGGACACGGTATAATTTAAGTTCCAGGTAACATCATGCAATGGAGAAAGATTACTTCAGGTGTCTCCAACAACACTCCCATTCCCACATTACATTTTAACATTTTCCTTTTTCACAACAGCCTGACACCACTGGCTCATGCTGTTTGCCACCTACCAGCACTCTCTCTATATCCAGCCTGTTTTCCAGCTTATCTTTTACATTTGGTATTGTCTAAGTATAGTATTTTGCCTTTGTCTTTATTGAATTAAATCTTCTGTTTTAAAACTATCAAGTATTTCAAGATTATTGAAAACTCTAGCCTTCACTCATGGTGTGCTCAGCATCTCCCAGAGTTGTGTTAGCCTTAAACATTGCAAATATTTTTTCCCCAGAGGAATAATACTAACGAAAAAAACCCATGAGTAGTACCAGAAACATCTTTTGCAGAATCTCTCTCAAAGATCCTTCTTTTTTGAGAGTAAACAATTTTTAACTATTCTTGAAACGATTTTTCGAACAGTTTTGCAGCCACTTAACCTCCTTTAAAGCAGGAAACCCCAAGTTACTTATAAGATTGGTATGTGAGACAGTGCAAAAATCTTACTAAGGTCAAGACATGGAACACCTTCTGCTACTACCACCCCTCTCCTATGATACATCCAATTCATGTAAATTCCTCCACTCAACAAATCTATTTAAGAAAATAAGATTACTTAAGTATAGAAATGAGTCCTGTCTCCTGCTGTTGTAGATATATAGGACTCCAAGTCAAATAGGCTGTAACAAGTGTTAGTGTTCAGCTTTTTAGACAAAAAGTCTGTCATACTGTACATTCTGGACTCCAGTAACTTGGCTCTGTAGTGTCTGAGGACAAACTCTGAGTTTGTATGGGATGGTACTGATTTCAACAGGGACATATTTCTTTTGTTCTATTACTTTTGCTTTACCTTCTTTGGCTATGAAGGAGAAAAGCATTTTAAAAATCAATTCCCATCTTTCTGATGAATATTCCCAGCTTGAGAGTGTTGGTGAGACAGATTAACATCTGGTTCATCCTACTCTTGCTTCAGTTGGTTATAGACATTTAATAAATTTTTCCCATTGTTTAGTTCAGCTCTCATTCTGACCTCCTTTCCATATTGCAAACTTAAAGGAAAAAATAAGTGGCTACCTAAGAGGAAATAAAAATAAAAAATATTTTTAAATAAGTGTATTTAAAATCTGTTTATACACCGAAATGCAAACATTTGAGAAACAAATATACCAGTAGAAATGTAAACTGAGTGTAACTTGCTATTGGATTGTGACTTGCTGAGGCAGCTTGATAATGCACCAAACCCAACAATTCTGTTCTTGGAGTCCCTTTAGAAAATGCATAATAATTGAAGTATAGGGTTTTGTTTCTATACCTGCAAAACCAGTAGAAAAGATCAATGCTTTTCATGACTCAGTGCCCTTTTACCAGTGACAAGGAAGAATTCTCCTTTGTTGGTTCTAACTGGATGCTGGTAGTCACTGGGAGATACCAGATTTTCTAATGACATTTTCAAAAATAATGGAAGAAAACCAAGAGGGGTAATGAAGTAATGTATAAACAAACTTGCAAAACACTTTTGAAACCTGGCTGCTGTTGTAGTGAATTTAAAAGAACAAAAATTTTTACCTTGGAGTCAAGCCTCCACAGTTCTTCTTTACTAATTAAAACCAAATACTCATTTTTGCATCCTATTCCTTTCCTTTTGCTTCCTCTTTTTCCAACCACTTATATTTTATTAAATATAACACATCTAATAATATCTGTATGCAATGTGACAAGGACTAAGCTGTGTCCCTAAACTGTATTTATCCTTCTAACTTTACTAGCCACATGTTTAAAATTAAAAGCGATCAAGGAGGCATTACTGACTGTGCTAAATAGTCAGAACTGATTGAGTTCATGGCCTTATAATGTTGGAACTGGGTGTTGCATAGCTCAGATTCCTTAAACTTATCCAAAGTCAAATGCATCATGGTTTTTTTCAGCTATGATTGACATTAATATAGATACAGCATTTTATTTTTAGCCTTTTCCATCAGATACACATGCTTTTGAAAATAATTGTGTATTTTTTCTTATAATCCCATTTTATTCAAATGCAATGGTAAGCAACTGACCTGTTGCCAAGGTTTCAACCTGAAGTCTGTATTTAACTGTGTGGCCACAAGTCAAGCACGGTTGCTGGTTCCCTTTGACAAGTGTTGTCATCCATGATGTCAGCCTCCCTGGCATAGCAATTACCACTCTGGAACTTCACCCATAAATGCTAGTGTTAAGCAGTTGCTAATCTATTCTAGAGATTTTACTCTATAATCTTTGACATGTTCAGTTTGTATAAGATGTTAGATAAGTCATGAGACATTAGGAAACCCTGAAGTTATCATACTGGATTAGGGCAGAGATCCTTTGGACTCAGCAGTCTCTTGGCAGAAGCCAGTATCAGACCATTCAAAGCAAAATACAGTAAATGGTGGCCAGCTAAATGGGGCAGCTGCTACCTTCTGCCCTCTCTTAAATGGAATGCAATTTATCCCTGAAAAATGGAAATTAATATTAAAATCCAAACCTTTAGACTTTTTCTTCTCTTTATGAAAGGACCTGCCTTGCCCTGAAACCTCTGGTTATTTGTCTTCTTCTCTCAGTCCTACCAAGCTCTTTACTTCAATGTTGTTTCTGTATTACATTCAACAGAAATTGCTTTTCATTGCATTCAAACTAATTTCCTTTCAGTATCATGAAAACTCTTGGTCACAGCTATTCAGTTCTTCTAAATAAATTACTTTCTAGTATTATGTGTATTTCTAGTATGTATGTATTTCTAGTATTAGTTTGTATCTTCAATAGGTCTGTTCTTATTAATCTCCAGTACAAGTTCAGCAGCCCCCACGGCTCAATATTGCAATCTCTTCTATGCTTTTCTCTCATTTTGCTGCTGAATCCCAGTGCATTTCTGTTGTCTTTGCATTAAATCAGTGCTGCCCAGACTTTCTCCTCACCATTTTCCTTCTTCTCAAGAGCTACTCAAACCTAAGCATGGTGCCATCTGTCTCAGGGTTCCCTCAGTCCTTCTCCCATCCTTTGATCAGGTGTGTGCCTGTATCTCTTGCCCAAGAAAGATGAATCTGCTCCTGACAGAAGTCTTTGTCTAGCCCTGAACTTGCTACTAAGAGACCACAAAGAAAGACTGTCCCTACAAACAGGCTTCATGTTGGATGAATTTCATAAGTGAACCACAAACACCCAAGGGGGCTACAGGGATTGCAGACTGTACCAATTTTTTTAGACAGAATACTTGGATATGACCCTGATAGGACAGGTTTGCTATTGTTTCATACAACTAAACTGAAAGCTTTTCAGTAATATGTCTATTTTTCATGTTCCTTAAATTATAGTCATCAAAAGTTTGTCCAAAGATCTTTGGAGGAACATGGAAGTAAGATGTGGCTTGGAAAGGAGAGTTAGTTATCACTAGATACATAAATCAGCATGGTTAAAATAAAAAGGGAGTTCTCTTGCTCCCATCACTGTCACTGTTCAATGATTTAAGGTGACCTTACAAACTGGGCAGTGGACCAGGAAGTGATTACAGTTATCTGATGGTTTCACAATGTCCTGGTGATGCAGGAATGGGGCACAGAGTGGCTCCCTGCCCTGGCCAGGAAGATGTGCCCTGCAGCTGGGGCAGGGGGCTAGCTGGGCAGATACAGCAGGAGGCTGGTGGCCCACAGGCTTGGTGGGAGCCAGGTGCCCCCCATTCTTAGAGCCAGTCCTGAGCCCTTGACCCAGTTGCCCCAAGTGTAAAACACCTTGAGTTTCCAGACTGGAAAACATGAGCTGCTACTGTCTGATATAGTGCATCTAGGCCCTGGAGAGAAGACACAGCAGGAGCACAAACATCTCCAAATGACAAACTGTTGGAGGACTGAGACCCCACTCCGAGTGGATTGTGATAACATTTGTGAGAAAATTTGCACCTTCTGTGAAAAGAACATCAAATCTATAGTTTCCTTTGGTTTAGGTGAGGGTCTCTGGAGTTTTCAAGAAGCTGGTAGCAATACCTTTAAGATGAATTTTTGTGCAATGTAAAATTATTTTCTCTTCAAAATCTGGTCTTCTAGAAAATAAATTATGTGGAAGAAGAATGAATAATTAATTATTCACTCATTTAAAAAGAAGCTGTTGGCAATGGTTTAGTCAGATCTTCACTGCCTTTGGCCAGTAAAGATGATAAAGGAATAACGAATTAGTCATCAATACTGCACTGAAAGAAAAAGGTCAAATTTGTCATTGGATTAAATCCAAAAGGCCAGATTTGTTCTGTTATTCTGAAATAGTGGCCTTCAGTCCCACTTTGATTTTCACACTGAGAGTAGTTCCAGCAGAGATGCAGACTCTTCCATAGGAATATTTAAATCTACGAAATGTCCCTGTCTTTTGCTTTTTCAAATCCCATCAAGAGTAGTTTGTGCACCCTGAAGTAGCCATGTAGTACAACCCGACAAGTGCTGTATTAAAATAAATACTTAGGGCATTGTTCTGATACAGAGAACTGAATCTGGCCTCTGGATTTGCAGATCCATGGAGATTTCCTTGGAGAATTTTTTCCACAACAAAGATTCTTGGATGAAATCCTCACTTGGATTATCCAAACTGCTATGAGGCCGGATTACAGCAATGCCAGGATTTCAATTTCCCAATAACATCAAAAAAAAGCTGGTGCCTCCTGCCTGCCCTCCCACTATACTTAAACTTTGCATACAGTTTCTTTCTGTTCTGTGTCCACCGCATGTAGTGGCTTAGTTTTGTCCTCCTGTTACTTGAAAAGGTAAGTCACCTTTCATAGGCCCATAACCTCTATCCTGCAATAATAGTGTCAGGAAGCATCATGGAAACAACCAGCTTTGCTGGAAGCTGACAAAAATTTCTCTTTGCATCATCTGTAAAAATTCAGAGACTTAAACGTAACTTATTTTGACAAAGGATAAAGCAATGCCAGTCGCACTCAAATCTGGTATATAAATTCCCTTCCTAAACTCACTTTGTCTGGTTTGATATCAACCCCTCTTCTATACAACTTACTTTTTCTAAGCCTCCATTTGCCAGTTTCACACTTTTTCGTATAACTGTTCACATCCAATTTGTCAATAAGACTTCAACAGGCAGGTCAGATTGCTAAAGCTGACCTTGCCTACTCATAACTCCAGTGTCGCACTTCCAAAAAGCAAAACCAATGATTATTTGTAACTTTACCCCAAAGAACATTCCTTTCCAAATACGACAAATATGATACCATTATCTGAAAAATATTTTCTGTATCTCTTAGGTTTCACTGTATTTAAAAATATTTAGAAATATTTAACACTTCTGCATCACAACTGCCTGAGTTGCTAGAAATCAGTTTTACCTTGCTTTGAAAAGCAGTGAATACACTAACATGCTTGTACTCTGCTTACTCACTTTCAGACAGGCTCAGTATGATTTAATCTAAATTTATGATGTTATGACGTTTTATGCCTCAGCTTGCTTAAGTTGATATTTGCAACATGGGATATGAATTATTTATCAACAGTGCTTATACACTAGTAAGATGAGTACCATCCACAGCCTAAGAAGGCAATAGAAAGAAATTAAGAGTGTAGATTTTACTACGTACAGAACTTAATTGGCCAGATAAGAAAATACCTACTAAATATGAGTATAACTTCTCTGTTTCACTCTTCCAAGGATGATATGTATTATCCGAAGTGTAAAGAGGGTTACTCCCACCTGAAGCAAACATATGTGAAAATTAAAACTATACAAGCACCAATTATTTACTCACACACATGTTAATGCTAGTATTAGCATAGCTCTTGCCTAGGGAAGCCCTAGGTGCTGGAGCTGCATGAGAATCTTGGTGTTTAGAATCTTAAAGTTAGGGGTTTAGCTTTCTTATTTTAAAGAAACGTTTGAAAGCATGGAGGGGAGACAGGGACTGGAGGCAAAGCAGCTCCTTAGGCAGCCAAAAACATGGTTCTGCCTCTGTGTCAGTGTCTGAGCAGAGCAGGACAAAGCTGCTGTGTGTTGAAGATGGAGATTTCTGAGTGGAGTGTGAGAGGCTGAGAAAGGGCATTACATCTTAGACTATATACTGCAAGGGATGAGAGCACCAGAGGAGTCTCAACACTGCCTTCAACTCCTTCTGCCACCATGGGCTAAAGTGCTCAGGGATTGGTCCTTGCAGTGGGATCAGAAATGTCTTCTCCGTAACAGTGCTCCTCCATGGTGCTTGTGGCATAGTAATGCTCATTTAGAGAATCAATATTGCAATTGGTACTGCCCCTGACAAACATCAATGATGTCTGAACATCATTGTGCCCATGTGCCTCCACAGCATCCTTTACTTGGCCCACTGGAGCATTATATCAAGGTCCTAAAAATGCTGTTTGTAGACACAAATTCCTCATTTTCACCAACAAAGGAGGAGGAAGGTACAGAGACATTCTCAAAGTATCAGTGAATATGGATGAGCTTTCTAACTTCCCACCTTGTGTGTAGTCCTGAAGGACAGGAAAAAGATGGATATCTGTAGTATTCCATGTTCCTATTAATTGCTGATCTTACATTGTTGTAGTTGTTTTCAATTTTTTTATCTTTATTGACTTGTTTTCTCTTTTGTGTTTTGTTCAAGTTTTTTTCCCTTACAGCAGAGAAATTGAAAATACAATGTTATCATGAGCAATGTGCTGACTTTCTTTTCTTATCTACCTTAGGACATTTATTTACCCTTTCTTCACTAGAGGCAGACCTTTCCCACTGCAATTGCTTTTCTTTGGCATGTTATTCTGTATCTATAATGGCTTCCTCCAGGGGTACTACCTGATTTACTGCGCTGAATATCCAAACGATTGGTGCACCGACATCAGATTTACATCAGGTAATTACAGCTGCAGGATTCCCAAGATCTAATCTCCAAGCAATTTGTAAGCATTTGAATTATGTTCTAATCTTCGATGAACATGTGAGTCAAATCTGTTGTGATGGAAATCAGCATAAGACCTGCCTGCTGGCCCAGATAAAACAAATAAATGTGCGATGTCTTTTTTCTGCTAGGCAGCCACCTTTGAAGGTGTACGATGTTTTGTGTTAGTCTCAAATCACAAGCCTTGTTTTACTGACACCACTCCAAAGCCTTCTGCTGCTATGGGCTGTGGAGATGCAATCTCCTGCCCCAGGTGCACAAGGATGTGCCCTTGCTCAGCCAGAAGTGTCCACCCAGCAGTGGCTGTGTGTGAGTGCAAGATGTAGCTTTCTCTTCCCTGCTGAGAAGCTTGGCATTTGATACAGTTATTCTAACTGAGAGAGAAAAGAAGGGCAAAACCCCAGGATGAATGAGGTTTTAGGGACAAAGAGCCCTTTTTTCTTGTGTAAGGCGCAGGGGAAGATTAGAAATCACAAACAGTCTGGTTGTGTGTTAATACAATTCCTTTATATTCTGTAACTTAATAGTTTAGCTGAATTTCACCCTGTAAAATCCCTCAGAGAATAACTGAACAAGAGTATCTGCATGGCATTACAGATTTGGTGCTGCACAGAGGGTGTTTTTTAAATGTAAACATAGAAATGAAGATTAATGAGGGGTTCTGAGGAAATGTTTTGCATATGACAAGTACAAACTAACCAAGGTACTTTCTATACCCAAATTCAGTCTTTTCAGACAGCATCATGTATTAAAAAATTCTGGACATTGTTTAGTAAGAGCTCCCATACCCTACCAAGAAAACACCACATCACTTAATTGCATGATAAATAAAATATATATTTAATGTGGGAAAAAAGAAAATCAGCATTGAGCAGTACATTAAATATTAAACAGAAAACAAATAATATATTCTTCCTCTGCAGACTCTTACCAACTTTCTGTTCCTACTGGAAGTGTTGGGGTTTTATCAGCATTTAGTCTTTTTTGTATACTTCATAGCACACATATCATCTCTATTTCTTTCCTTGCTTTCTAGTAATTTTCAGACATAGTTTTCTCAGTGTCTAATGTGCCGTGAAATGTAGGGCATGTCACCTGCAGAGTTGCTCAATCAAATGCCTCTAGTTTTTTCAACTAAATGGAATATGGTTAGTGGATCACTCTGGCCAGAAACTGTCAGTGTTCTTCATCAAGTGCCTGCTTTCTGTGCATGCCCACAGCTCTGTCCAAGCAGCCTCGTTGGCAGTGGACTGAGCGGTGCTGAGATGTGAGTTCCCTTTCTGGCTCCAGTGATGTGCTGGATAAGTTTGTGTCTCTGTGCTCCTCTTCACCAGCAGTAAAATGGGAGTGTTGGTACTTGCCTACAGCTCAGTGGTTACTCTGCAGTAATGTCCACAGCCGTGGCTGGCTGCCATCAGCCAACAGTGTCAGTTGTGTCCCACCTTGAATGTTTAATATTTGGTGAGAATGGCCTGGGAAATTCCCCTTTTTCTCATATTAGCTGAAGGTTCTCTGGTGTTACCAGTCACCTACACTTGTGTTCAGTAGACTTCTCTGTAACGGCACATCTTTTGACTTGAAAAAGAATCCACCCACCTCACATCAGGACCCCTATCTGCCTGCTACAAAGATAAACCTCACGTATATGCTTGAGTAGGGATAACTAGGCAGAGTTGTCTTCCTAATCCATTTCTTGTTTGTTTCTTAGGCCTCCTCTTATTTCTGCTGGGAATGGGAATCAACATTCACAGTGATCTTCTGCTGCGTCAGCTAAGGAAACCTGGGGAAGTCACTTACAAGATTCCTCAAGGTATATTCTTATCCCCCCACCTCCATGAAGAAAATAGGGCAGCAGAATAGTTCTTTCTGACTGAATTCGCAGGAAAGTGACAGTAATGGCAGAGATTTTGGGGTTGCACAGGTACCCATTTCAGGTGCCACTCTAAGCTGCAAGGACCAGCATGAGCTGGCTGCAGATAGTCCAAGAGAAGCAACAAGAACATCTGGAAAATATGAACTATGAGGAGAGGTTTTAGGAAATGGGTTGGATAATTTATAGAAGATTGAAGTGGGAATAGGAAGAGTATTTTAGCTTTGTAAAAGGCAGCTGCAAAGAAAGAAATAGTCATCTCCATGCCCAGGAAGAAGTAGTTGACTTCTGCAAAATGGAGATTCAAAGTGTAAACTGTAAGTGGAAAAAATATCACCCAGGATACAAGGTACCAAATTGCCTATTCCAGGAAATGTCTAGCTCTGTAGAATAATATGGATGGGGATCCAAGAACTTCTTGGTTTTGATGTTGACCCCTTCTCTCTGCCTTGTTATGGATGGTATTATATCTCCCACAGAGTTTCTCACCTCCAATAATTTTTCTGCCCCTTGTAAATGTTGTGAAAAACTGAGACCCAGATTTTGCATTCCCACAAGTTAGTGAAGTTGCAAAATATTTTTATGGCATGAAAAGCATTGACTAATGTTAGTAATTATAATTTCAATCTAATAATGGTCTTTCTTAAGTTATTTTCCAAAAATAAATGATTGTGAAAGTGCTGGAAGCACCTGGTTTAGAATTACCTTTGATTCTTGTATTTATACAAGAGTCTTGTACAAGATTCCCCTTTGATATGGTTCCACTGGCTTCAGGGAAGTCAGTTTAGGTTGCTGTTATGGACCTTGAATAAGAAAAGGAGCATATTCTGCTTCTGACTTTATGGGAAAGAACTTTCCATGTGTAAGAGATGACTGTAATATTTAAATATTTTTTCTGTTGATGCAGGGGGACTGTTCACCTATGTTTCTGGAGCCAACTACTTTGGCGAAATTGTGGAATGGTTTGGTTTTGCCATAGCAACCTGGTCCCTACCAGCCTTTGCCTTTGCCTTTTTCACTCTTTGCTGCATTGGGCCACGTGCTTATCACCATCACAGGTATCAAAGTGTTCCTTGTCATCTGCTGCTGCTTGCTCTTGGAGTGCAGTTTGCAAAATGCCAGGGAGGAACAGAGCCAGGATTCAGGATAAAATTGAAATTTAATACTATGCACAAGGAATCTATTGGCCTACCTGTGACTGGGTGAAAGGCATGCAGTCAGATGGAGCCCCTGTCAAGTGGGCTTGACATTCATTTAATCCGACATGAGTTGCATCACTGCTTCTGCTGTGTTAAAACCTCTTTTTACCGAGCCTAATAAATGTGAGCCTTTCCCAAGGGTTCCCTTGCAACCCCTGCAGTCCTTTGGAGCAGATATTGTCCCCTGCTCTGCATTCCTAAAGTTGGTAAGGTCTGTTAGAACCTTAACAGTATTATCAGCTTTCACTTATAAATGAACTGGTGTATTTAGTCTCAGAACGGTCTTTTGCAGAGTAACACACTGAAATAACAAAGCAAGGTAATGTGAAGGAGTTTTAAAGTTCCTCATCTGATCTGGATGAAAACTGTGCAGTTTCCCTGTATGTATGCAGATTCACTCTTTTGCTTATTTTCTTTCAGGTACTATCTCAAGACATTTACGGACTATCCAAAATCAAGGAAAGCCTTGATTCCTTTTGTTTTTTAATGATCGAAATATGGACTCTCTGTTTTGTTTTTATAGAATTTTTTTTTTAATTCCTAGCTTTAATGCTAGGTCTGACTGTAATTGTACAAATGATAATCCAGCGTTGTAACAGAAAAGAAGGTAATGTGGAACAGAAGCTCTGTTTTTAATTACAGGGGAAATTGCAGATAAGGGACTCCCCAAACAACACCTTTGCTTGTCAGTGGAGTTCTACCCATGGAAAATGTATGTATAACTGCACTGACATCAGAGAAAAAGCAATTGCTAAATATTGATGAAGAAAAGTAGAACACAAGCCCATTACTTTGGAGAAAGACTTCAGCAGCCACTCTGATTTATAGCATTACTGCAAGTGCTTCTTCCTGCCTCCATGCTGTAGTACATGTGCTCTCACTCTGGTGGAAGTGCCCTAAGTGTTGCCACACTTTAAACCAGAATAAGGGTCTCATTTGACTGAAAAATTACCCAGCCCATTATTTTTCACCTAAAAAACCATCTTAGCTCCCAGAAACATAATATAACAAGAGAGTACTTGTGCTGACACTAGGTTGGGAGCAGTGTGCCATGGTACAGAGGTGATGTGAAGTACACAGAGATGGAAGCTGGCACTCACAAGCACAATGTCTGTGTTTCTTCCTTAAGCAATACTCTCCTCATTGTCAGATGATTAATCTTCAGCCATCGGGGTTTGTTTTTGAAATGTACTTTCTTATAGCAATTGCAGGTCCATTAGGATTTTTTTTGTCTTGGAACTCCAGACCTCAGAATAAAAATTTTTCCACTCAAAACCATTCAATTGTTGTTCATAAAAAGACTTGAGATGGTGATGTATGACAAAAATTACAACAAATAAAAAGCTCTCTTGCAGAAAATGTTCTCTGACACAAAATGCACTGGCAGTACATTTTGTCTATGGAGAACATTTTCAGATACTCTTATTAGGAAACGATGCAGAGATATTATTGAGTTTTCACAAAAATACAAAATGTCTCTTATTAATTCAGAATACAGTCAGGAATTTTAAAAAAAAATGTCATTAACCCGAATGGGAAGAGGTGTCTCCATGGATGCTGATAGTTTTACTTACCCTTAAGAGCATAAAATCCTGCTAAGAGTTACTCTGAGTAGCTGGAAAGAAAAAGACCAGATTGCACACATGAAACATACTACCTGCTGCTGTAGTAACCTGATTGACTGTATGCAATTTCCTCCAAAACACAATAAAATTTACATCAAATACAGAGCTGTGCTAGCCTATAACTTACTGTCTGCAGAAACAAGTCTCTGCAATGTTGCTTACCAAGTCCTGCTCACATTGGCTACCTTCTTCTGGACAAACCCTCCCTTCTTTGGTCATGTTATTAATTGTCTTCATTTAAACAGAGCAGAGCAGCCAGCTCCCTGAGACTGGGAGCCCTTGCACAGTCCCTCTACAGCCCACCAGAGAACTGGACCATTTGCCTTGTGGGCAAAAGGAAGGGCGAGATAAAATAAGGCACAAGAAGAATTGTTGTTGCATGGGATGCAAGTTTCACATTGACACCACAAACCTATTTTCCTTTGGTTTCCTTATTTAAAGCAACGCTGGAGGCAATTAGGATACCAGGTTGGAGGGAATGGCCTTTTCTTCAGGGAGTGGATGCTGACTGTGAGCAGCAGCCATGCTCCCCAGAGCTCCCTGCCTCAGCATCTCCTTGATGATTCCTCCTTCCTAGCTGCTGTCTCCTTCATCTGTTTCTGAGCTGGGGAGAGCAGAGGCCAAGCTCCGTCTCACTCTTTGAACCAGAACAGGACTTGTGCAGACTCCTCTGTCCTTCCTTCCTACTTCACGTGTCAGAACAGGACTATTCCCTGCATTTATTTTGTCTTGATTAATATGCACATCATTATTGCCACAGTCAGTCCCAGATGTCCACTGCAAGGAGCTGGGGATCAGGGTGGGAGAACCGGTGCTGTCCCAATGTGGGAGACAGCCTGCCTGCAGGCTGGGGGGCCCCACAGACTGGCACCCCTGCGCTGGCCGAGCACAGGGTGCCTTGAGGCCCTGGATGCCTAGCAGGAACAACTTTTCCTCTCTGTCATGGACCTTAGACATGCTGTGTAGAAAAGGGTTGCAGGCAGGAAAGGAGCACAAGTTCCTTCTGCCTGCTCCTGTGGCATTTTTGGAGGGCAGGAGTGACACACGTGCTTTAAACTTCCTACAAGAATGATTGTTGTTACTCATAATGGAGGGGAGACACAGGCTCTCCCCACGTCAGGTTCCCCTGTGAGGCTGGTGGCTGCTGCACTCCTTTCAGGGACACCAGCCTGTCCCACTGTGCACAGGAATGCACCAGGGCAGCACGACTGGGGCCACAATGCTCCTGAGAAATTTCTTTCATCATTCCTTACTTTTATAAGGAAAAATACATTCCCTTTGTCTGTGGGATTAAAAACACAGCAGACAGTTTTCATACCCCTCTGCTCAAGCCTCTGGAGGCTATATACACATATGACTTCAGAGCTGACTGTAAAGTGTTTTGTAAATCACCACTTCTCTGACTTTCCTTGCAATGTCCTTTTGTTCTGCCAAAACCCAACAAGTATGTCCTCTGCTGGTAAGCATTTAAAATAATAGCGCGTTCCTTTTCTCCCCATTTTGCAACACTGTTTTTCTGTTTGGTTTCATCCCATCATTCACATTTTACTTTCCATTTTTCTTTGAGGAGCTTTTTTGTATGGCTGTTGTTCCCTTGGGGAGGGCCTTCCTCGGAACAGCTCTGAGTATCGGTGCTCTGCTAGAAAAACCTCTCTTACATAGATCTGATAACCCAGCCTTCATCCCTGCTGGCAGTCTGCTGGAAAAATGAATCCTTTATCCCCAGGACTCTTGTTAATTTAATTATTTTTGTATTGGTCAAGTTCTTTTTTCAAAAGCTGACTTTCCACAAACATGCACTACACAGCTGTGGTAATACACAAATGGCTTAATCATGCATCTGAAAATTTCTGTGTTTCCTGTACCTAAGTGATCAGATAGACCCCTTATGGATACCAGAATTTAGATATCTAATCTCTTCTGACAACCAAACCCAGAATTAAATGCTGTTCACTGGGAGGCAAAGAGGAGAACAATGGCACTTGCCAGCCCTCATTCCCATCTCAGTGTGCCACACACACTTCAGCTTTCGCCTGGCTTTAGTCCTTGCTTCAGATGAGAGGTCACTCAAGACAATAGAAGCTGGCTCCAGGCAATGTAGGGCATTTGTAGCTGTTGTTTTAAAGTACATATTTTGCATAATATATTTACACAAAAGGGAACCCACCCCTGCCACCCCACCCCCCCTTCATTTTGGCCCTTGAGTGATGAGCACTCATCTGGGAGCTGCACTCCTGCTTCCATTACTCTTCTGGAATACAGTCTCTTATGCTTGCCAAAAGCTCTGAATGTTTCTGCAGAAATATCAAACCATGGCGTGTCTTAAAACTGCAAATACTGAGGAACCCTCCAGAGGTAGGTAAAGTGTTGTAATGGCTTAGGCTCAAGAATATCTGTTTTGTATTCTTGACTGACAAACTCCATGAAGTTACTCACTACTTCTGACGCTGTTTTCTTTTCTATTTCTCACTTCTGGAAATGGTTTTAAAGGCCAGGATTTGTTTTCATAGCTCTTGACAAAGCAGTCCCAAACTCAGTTGAGACCTGTAGATGCAGATAAAACACGAATAAGGTACAGCCTGTTGTATATTTTTGGGAAACAGAGTTATTATAATATTGCAAAATATTGTAAAGATGTAAGAGATCCAAATACATTGAAATGCAGGAGATATTTCTGTGATATTTCATCACAGAAAAAGGCTTATATATATCACTATTGAACGTTATGATCATTTGCTGACAGCAGAGGGATTGTCTGCTTATATTTGATTCGCTTGTCCAATTAACAAAATCCTTTTTAATGCAAATCACTACAGGGCCTCATTTAAATCCAAACATAGTCCTGAAAGCCTCATATCCTCTCTTCTGTCACCTCTAGGGTCCTCCTGAACTGGTCCAATTTCTCAGAGCAGGCATTATCAGAGACGTCTCCTGTCAGACTCAAACACTGCTGTCCTGTGTAACTAATGTGATCTAGGAAACACAAACATCTGATACTAATTCAGAGCCAGGGTCTGCCAGTTCCTCAGGAGTAAAGGCATTGGTGGCCACTACGCTGTTTAGGAATATGCCATTATTCATTACAAAAAGAGGTAGCAAGTTTGATCTCTGCAGGAGAAAAGTTGGTGGGCAGACATCAAGAAGTGCCTAATAGTAACACATGGAAATGTAAAGGGAGACAGTTGTATCTGATTCTGGTTTATGTTACCACATAATCCTAACTCTAACCCTAACCCTTTCTGACAAACCTGTATTTAGTGCTCTAAGTTGAAAAGGTAAAAGAAAAAGACACAGTTTTCAGAAGTTCATTATCACAGAATCACAGAATGGCTTGGGTTGGAAGGGACCTTAAAGGTCATCCAATTCCAATCCCTTGGCCATGGGCAGGAACACCTTTCACTAGACCATGTTGCTCAAGTTGCTTTCCATGCATATTAAGAAGAGAGCAGAACGATCTTAACTGATCCAGGGCTTGGAATAATCCCACCACCATGCCTTTTGTGTAGATGCTGAGGCCTCTCCCCTCCAGCAGAGTCAGTGGAGACATGAGCTCCTCCAGGCAGTGATTCATAGGCTGGAAGGCTAGAATCCCATATAGGAGAAAAGGATACCAGAAGTACATGCCAGTAAACCCACATCCATCCATTTCATGGCATATGCATTGCGTGTGATCAGGTGGGAAACAGCTCTGTTTTGGCCCTTTGATAAGCAGTGTCATCCCCAGAAATTGAGTTAGCCCATTTGAATACTTCTCACATCAGCCTGTTGTGTTTTTAAGTAGCCAGAGTTTTTTATTAGCTGCGGGGGGGCTAGGAGAGAGGCTTCTTTAAGAAGCTGCTGGAATTTTCTCTGCTCTAAGCTAGCCCAAGGTCAGCTGACAACACCTCTGTGATAACATATTTAAGAAGGAGAAATAAAAAAAAAAGCTAGGCAGAACATCATGGCGGCTTAAGAGAGAGGAGAGTGATAAGTTTGATTAACACCAAGGTCGGAGAGAGGAGAAAGAGAAGATGCCTTAAACACTGAAATAGGGCCCCAGAAACCTGTGGGGAACTTATAGGGATTGAAGATTCGCCTGCAACCCGTGGAAAGATTGGGAGACTCCACGCTGGAACAGATAAGTGCTGGAAAAGAGAGGCCGTGATCCAGTGGGATGCTTGATGTCCATGTTTGGAGCGGAGGCCTGATAGAGTCCTGTGGGCCATGGGAAGAAGAGACCCACACTGAGTAGCAGAGCAGCATTTCTTGGGAGGACTGGTGGCCCACAAAAACCTACACTGAAGCAGCTGAGCAGCTGGCACATGAAGGACTGCACCTATAGTAAAGTGACTTACATGACAATATCTGAAAAGCTGTTGTCAGTGTAATCCACAAATTCTGTGGAAAAAGACCCCACGAGGAAAGCTGGGGTGGGACTCTCTCTCCTGAGCAGCAGCAAAGACAACGTCTGAGTGTAACCCCCCCACTCCTGCCTTCCCAAGCTGCTGAGGGAAGGTGAAAGATCTTAAGGCGGGGGGGGGAGAAAGGTGTTTGTAACATCCATCAAACTTCTCACTCTTAAACTCTTAAGCTCTGATTTTAGTAGTAGTAGTAGTGAATACTTCGTATTCTAAGTTAGAGCCTGTTTTGCTTGTGTTAAGTAGTTAATAAACAGTTGCTTGTAATCCTTATCACGAAAGTCAAGGGTTTTTTTTTCCCCTCTCTGAGAAATTTTGGATCTGTTTGTGGGCTCTCGGCATTTAGCCAGTCAAACCATAACACAACCTCAGCATCACAGGCACTTGGCAGGTTGCTTTCCAGACTACTTGCCTACTTTTCCCAAGTTTGCCATGTGAGATTACATATAATACTGTCACAACCACACTTCCCTATTATACCAAATACACTAGGTCTGTTCAGGCTGAATTTTTCCCTGCCTTGCAGTGTTGCTGCGACCAGAAAACGCCCTTCCCTGTATAAGAATATGTTTCATTTTTATTCTGTGTGGTAAAAGATGAAGAGACTGCTGAGAGGTTCACTTCAATGAGTTCATAGCAGCCTTGCCTGGGCCTGAACCGAGTCTGGGTGTGGTGCGTGTGCCCTGCCTGGCTGAGCGGTGAGAGGGGGAGCAGCTGTGTGCCCCCATTCTGTGCCCACCAGACCTCAGGGGCTAGCTTTGGCTCTCCATGCCCACAGGGCACTGAGTGTCACACCTATAAAGGGGAACTCAGCTTTCTGGCAACTCTGGGAGAGTCTTCCTCTGCATCCTCATCTTCATTCTTCTCATCCTCAAACTCCCTCCTAGGGTGCTGTCACACCCTGGGATATTACACCACAGCAAAGCCCTCCTCACTCAGTGCAATCAGGTGCATACACACAGCCCTGAGTGAATATGTTTTCTGTGATGGAAACTCCTGAACTGGCTCTCATCTCCCCTGCAAGAGAGCAGCTCGCAGATGATTTGGAAATCTGCCTTTGCCAAAATAGTATCTCTGCCACTTGACCAGAAAATCTGTGTTTCAGATCTCTACAGGAACAGAAACCCTGTCCTTTCACCAGTTACAAATTTGTAAGCCATTCAGGTAGAGGAAACCAAGAAAATTATGTTCACGGTGAATTTCTAGAGGTGTGGGAAGCTGGCTCTGGCAGGCCTACAGGCAATTTTAAAATACCAGCAAACATAACTCTCAGAATAAAAATCTGGAATTAAAGTACATTTGCACCAACAGAGTCCCCTGATCTAAATCCTCTCTTCCCTATCCTGGTAGTTTATATCTGGCACTCTGGTAGTAAGTAGAAAAATGTGTATTTCAGCACCGAATTGTGTAGAATTGTGCCTTCTTCACAATGGGGTGAAACTTTACCCTCATGCATCCTGGCAGCCTTGCACACTGAGAAATGTTTCTAGGGGTGCTAACTGAGCTACACCAGGCAGTCCTCTAACATGTCATACAACTTGGGTTTCACAGCCAGCAAGCCAGAGACTGAGCCCAAAGGGTTACAAGCATAACTGCAGAAAAAGTCATCAACAGAAAAATGCAGGGACTGTTACAAAACTGAGATGAACACCGTAGAGCTGTGCTAATAACATTGGACTGAACTCAAGCTTGGAAACTAGCACTTTGCAAAACATCAAATGGTGACATTCTCCTTGACATCAGCAAGGTTCTGCTTTCACATGTGTTTTCTCTGTTCAAATGTATTAGTGGCCTGTAGCCAGTGATTTTCAGCACTGTTCCTACCCAGCATGTGTTAATCCTGGCAACTCAGGCAAGCTTCTTTTCATAAAACAATATTGCCGCTTTCCCTTATTTCTGACCGAGATGCTTTTTCACAGGCATTTCAGATTTTCTTCTCTCCCTAGGTCTTAGGCTCTTAAACATTACCTACACGGAGGAATAGGGTAGACTGAGTTTGTACAACTATGCCTTCCCCCTCTTTTGTTGTTAGAGTACTGCTTTCCGGTCTGGTTTAGCCATCAGTTTAAGCAGAGACTGCCACTCCTGCAGCCCAGCTGAGAATATATGCCCTTTTGGCAGGATGGAGGCCAGCCCAAACAGCTTTCCCTCAGCATCCCATGATGGTAAAACCTTTCACCATTTCATTAACTTACAAGGAGAGGTGACTCATGGCCATGCTGGAGGAAGGATGATGACTCAGAGGTGGAACAGGCTCGAAGTCCAGCTGCAGCCTTACATCACAGAGGTGGGGCTGGAGAGGCTCCCAGTGTACTCTCCTTACTAACAACCCTGACAAAAGATGCCAAGACTTCTTCTTGGCACCTTTGAGCACACTCTGCCAAAATGTTCCCCAAATGTTCACGTGCTTCCATCTGACTTAATCTTCTCTGAACACAAGTGACCAGGCTTAGTCACAGGATTGCAGGTGAGGCCTCAACCTCTGCCTTTACACAATAGCACCAAAACCTACTGCAAATGCCTGGTCTGACACATTTGACAACTGTATTTACCTTGGGTTATGTCTACATCACACTGGGGACTCACCATAGTCCTATGATTGATTAACGTACCATAGTGACCGCCCTTGACATCTGCACAAGGGATGTCTGTGCAACTTGGAAGGACCTCCTATGGAGGCTGCATCCAGCCTGGAGAACTGCTCAGCATTAGCAGCTGATCCTTGCAAGAAGCAGTTTGTTAGGATCCTCCCAGCCAGAGCTATCATAAGGGAGCTCTTGTGAGAAGCAGGTGCACACTCACTCTCCTGAGGTGGATGCTGTGCTCTCCCCATTCTGTTGTATAAGATGGTTCTTCAGTATGAAAACATGTTGCCTAGCTGCTATCATGGGAAATGGTAGGAAGGGCTAAGAAACATACAGAATAGCTTAAAAAGTAAATCAGATTTCCTTTGGGAAAAAAAAAGTATGCGCTCAAGAAAAGACACCAATTTATTCCCCAAGTTCCTTGAGACAAGGAAGGTAACAGAAGCAAAGATATATTATCTCATGTGGAAATTGTGAAAACAAAGGTTTTTGGGGCCTGCTCCACTCCAAGTAGCAAGGAGTGATTAGAAGGCAAGTGGCTGGAGGAGCAGCTCATCCATAGCACATTGCCTGAGTTGGGCCAAGCATTGCATGTCACCTACTCTTAATGCTGGGTTCAAAACCCTGTGGTTTATTGTATTTTATACAATCTTTAATCCTACGCTGGAAGGATTTCTCAATAACAGCAAGGTGTGTTTTGGTGTTTTGTTTGAGGAGATGTCAACAGTCTCACTTCCTACCAACTGCAATGCCAGAATTGCTTAAAGCAGAGTGTTGTCACGTTAGTAGTTTCTCAGACAGAGCATTACAAGTTTTTAACATCTCATTCAAAAGATTTGATGAAAATACCATGATAATTCTATTGCTCTAGCCATAAACATCAGATTCTGTGCTAGTTTCAGTCCAAACAGCCTAAAACACCATTTACTTCAATAAAATTACCATGAGTAATTTGTATCTTTTCATTTGAGAATGTGTTCACACATGTAGGGAATTAACTATTTTCAGATAAAATTACTTATTGCCAGCAAATGACTGTTATTTTGACTTGCACTAACAGTTGTTAATAATGCAAGATGGGGAGGGAAAGGAACACATGTTTGTACCAGCTGTTGTCTCACTCTTATCCAAAAAGCATAAAAAATTTGCTGGCAGTCATCACAAAAAGATTTTCTTTCTTCCCCTTCAAGCACAAGTATAACAGCTGTGGCCTCTGGCAAGTGTAATGTTTGCCCTGTTGATGCTCATCCCATACAGAATTTTATAACAGACCAAAGGAAATTAACCCCTCAAAATGGTAAAATTTGTGCAATTTATTTGTTTCACATTGAGCCATGAGAAAGTGCCTCCCTTGTGACAGTTAAATGGCATGGCTGGGCCTCCCCTGTGTGTGGCTGCTCTCCCCCTCTGCTTTCTGCTGCTAGCAGACACTTGAAAGCTATGTCTGGTTCAGTAATACCAGGTATCCTTACCTGAGCTGATGAAGAAGATGGAAACACATCATTTAGGTGGTGCACACAGCTTTTTCTTATAATTGTTCCATGTCGTGACCACGAGAACAGTTTTCCCAGGGGAAGTTTAGTCAAAGCAGCCTGGGTACTACAGCAACCAGCAACCTCCATAGCACTAGATCTGCAGGGCAGTTAAACCTTTGCTGGGCAAACTCGATCTCTATTATTATGTATCACGGAAAGAAAAAATCACCACCTCAGTACAGGCAACCCCTGAGTTCTCAATTTTACTTTTTTTTTGTAGCCAAGCTGCTCACTTATCGTCATCAACATCACCCTTAATTTCTCTCAGTTGGCTGTGGGGTTTTACACTGTATGCAACCTCCACAGTTCAGTTCCTTGTTTCTCTCCTTTTCATTCTGAGGACCTCACTTTTGTCCCTCTGTTTTTCTCACTGGTATATTGCACTGTATTCTGGTACTGCCCAAAAAAGCCTCAGGCTGAGATGAAATAGCTTGGATCAGCTCACTGCAAAATAGTCTCAAAAGACATTGTCTATTATCAAGGATTTTGAATTCCCTTGTTAAAATCCAGCAGGTTAACTGCAATAGAACTCTTATGTACATAACTCTGAGTGCATGCTCAGGGATCCAGGGTGTCAATCTCCAGGCTTATGTTTCTTCAGTTACAGCAAGACTTTTTTTTTCTGGCTGATCTAAAGGGCAACATGGTCAAAAGCAAATTCTAGACCTAATCCTCCTTCACAAGGAGCTGCTTTTGATTAATAAAGTGAAAGGTGCAGAGCAGCTAAAATCTATCACATATGCCAGGAACTAAAACAATTCATGATGCTTTGGGACAAACCACATTCATTCAGAAGGTCAGTGAGCTGGGGAAGAGGTTCCCCACTCCAACGGTTTAATTCCAGCTGAAGTGAGAGATACTGATCTGGAATCCATACAGTAGCAGCATAATTTGTCATTTGACCAAAAGTCATGATCTGGATGTGGAAATGACTAGGTAAAATCCAGTGATTGGTTCTCATGCAGAGAATTTGGGATTGGAATACCGAATTAGCTTCTTACAGCTTGAAAAATCTGAGCATCTTTATTCTCCAAAGCTGGAGCCAGTCACAGTGGTTATTTTTGGATAAAATTATCGGATGCAATCAAGGGCAAATGTGGAATAGAAGTCAATGGTGCCATTTGGGCCTTCGGTAGGTCTTTGTATGCTGTTAGATTTGCAAAATTCAAGACAGGTTCATCATCCAGCATGAGCAGCTGCTGTTGGAGCTGTTCCCTGGCTGAAGTGCTGCTCAGCCAGGGTCAACAAATCCTCCAAAGTATATCCAATTTTGCAGCATAAGTTTTTGAGCATATTTCTTAAGAGGCAGTAGCCACTGGTATGAGTAAGTACACAGATCCACATGCTATCCATTTTGAAGTAGGTCTGCTTGGATGGCAGAAGCTGAGATAGATGGCTAACATTTCTGGCTCAACATTTGATGCATGAATTTTGGCAAGGCATTTCTCACTATAGCTGTTTCCCTTCCACTTTGTCAAAGTGCAAGCACTTTGCACAACAGAATGTCGTTATATGAAGCCTAATGAAATCGGACTCTGACCTCAGCCACTGCACCTAGACCAAACTTGTTGAACTGAGATTTTTTAGTTAGATACATCTGAAAAAAAAAAAGAAAAAAGGCTGAGGAGCCTGTTTGCCAGCAGCAGGAAAGCCAGGGGCCACAGTGAGACTGCAAAGGAATATGGAATCTCCCCTAGAACTGCAGGACAAGTCACATCGCAAAACCAGACAAAACTTGCTGTCAGTGATATCTCCAACCAGAATCCTCTCTCTGAAGTGCTGTAATATAAATCATAGTAAGTTAAGTCACATAACTTGCTCACAACCAGTTTTGGATCACACAACTGGTGACGTCTCTGACAGGATATATGTACTGGCTTCTTTCCTCTGGAAGTCCCTGGTAGCTTTTAAAAGTTCCGTCCTTTTCCAAATCCTATGAAATTCTGGATGACAATAATCTTTTGTGGGAAGAAGCCAGGCACGATGTAGTTACCCAGAACCAGTGTGCCAGCCATGGTGCTGCAGTATGCAGCAGTGACATCCAGGAGGAGCTGGCTCTGTGGGAGGCACTGGTGGCAGGGAGAAAGCATCTTGCCCTGTGTCCTTATTGAGCTATTGCAGTAATTCCAAGATTCTTCCACTGTTTTAGGCTCAGAATCAAGAAAATACATTGCTTCTTTGTCAGAACTTTTTTCAGAGAACCCCATGTTTTTCCTACTGGCTGATGTTGAAAGCTATACAACCTGCAGCAGAAATATTTGCTAGAGGAGGGGAGAAAATAGTAAATATACCTCCCTCACTTAAATATTTTCTTAGAAACACCAGGCAACACGTTGATAAACATACTCATCTTAAATGCATCCCTTTATTTCCTGAAAGCTGCACTGTCTTGCTTAATTAACACGATAGAGGCTGGTGGTCTAGTTTCTACTGGAGACAAGGGGACAATCTAGCTGATCCCTGCCTCGGGTGATGTGTTTCAATGGAGCAGGGGCTACATACAAGCTGGGTGTCTCTGGCAGGAAAGACACCTCCCTAGAAAGCACTTTGGAGACCCAAGCAAAGAAGCAAAATCTGATGCAGGTCAGGTAGTGTCAGTGGTGGGAGCTGCCCCAGCTGTGCCAGGGACACGATCCCAGCACAAACCAAGCCAGGTATGCAGGCAGGGGCAGTCAGGCAGGAAGGTGAGGCATGTGGGCTATTGCCCCATGCCTGAGGCTGCCGGGGAGAACCTCAAACTGGTGCCACTCAGCTAATTTCCATTAAGCCACTTTCAGAAAAACATTTTCTAGCTTTGAAATGGTGGACTAGGAGAAGCTAAAAGGACTATTTATTCACAGTGATTCTTTGTTTCAGCAGTTAATGAGCAGTTTCAGTAGACTTAGTGATGTCTCCTCTAAATTGCTCACACCAGAGGTCACAGTGGCTCTTTCAAGGGCACCGGCCTTGTGTTAGCTCTGTACACAGAGGATGGATCACCTTAATTTTTCAGTACTGGTGGGTCAAACCCAACGAAGCTCTGATCACGTTCTGCAAGGCACCAAGCACACATTGACAAATGAAATGTGTTAGCACCTCTCAGGGGCTGATCAGCATCTGGCAGAATAAAAGGCTGCGAGGCCGAGCTATCCAGACAGCCTACACAAAAATAAATTACACGTTGAAGTTGCTGTGCTGGCAAATGTATTAGTCACTCACACCCAGCAGTGCTTCTCACACAGCTGAGCACACTGACATTAAGCCTTACCTGCACAGGGAAATTACTCTCTCTAATATTTTCAAGAGCTGGCCTGTTACAGATGGTTTGAGGAAACCCAAATATCCTGAGCAATCCTGCACAAGGCCATGAGTAACTTCTATAATTTGCTTTCTCTACTTGTAAAGGAACAGCTGGGCACTGTGTGCTTTTCAAAACTCTGTTCTTGACAGTCATTTCAAGATATATGACCACATTCCTCATGAAAGGAAGCCAGTTTGAATTTTTTTTTCCAGGTTGCATTTTCCAACATTGGGGTTTTGCTACGTAAGTTTGGATTTGATTTCCTCCAGGTTCTCCAGTTAACACCTTTTGATGTTTTGATCTAAAGTCACACACAGAAACTATAATCACCAAAAAAAATGCCTAATACCAACCACCTCAAACTGATGCCTTCCCTGCTCAGCTTGCATTGAATTATGGCACTCCAAATTTGAACATGATATAAAACACCTTACGCATGCAGTATTTGCACAGTGATAATGAACTGCAGTCAGCAGTGATTTTGGTGCCAATGAAACTAGAGTGTTTTTATTTTAGACCTCAAAAAGCGTTTTGCAGGCTAGTTTGCAGCACTTCAGCATAGCAACCCACTTCTCAGTTCAGTGCAATGTCTGTTTTTATTGCATTGCAACAACTAAGTCCAAAAATCCCTCTGCATCAGAAATCATGGAGAAACTGTATTTCCAAGTTAGACTTTAAGACCTTATTCTTTAAGATTAATTTCTTATTTTCCAAATGTGAAAAAAAATTCTTTTGTTTCAATATCAAGGTTGATGGGGATTTGCCAGAGCTCTAAGAGAGGCCAGAAGTGCAACCTCAGGACCGAATAAAGTTTCTCGTTTATTTTGTAGGAAAAGCTTGATTTTGGACTACTGAACATCAGGATTTATCAGCAAAATCATAGGCATGAAAACCATCACTCTCAAACAGTACAAATAATTCAGCCACATTGCACAAGTGCTGTGCAGGAAATTCTACTCCTTTCTCATGTAAAGGAGTATCGGTTATTTACACCATGGAGTATAAACCCCAGTTTTCTCAAGATGTGCAGTGCAGGTCAAGTGCTACTACCAGAACGTGAAGGTCCTGCTTCACTGACTGATTGGATTCTCTCCTTGTGTGACTTTCATGCTGCACAATAAGGAATATCAGTTATCAAAAAGGCTGGGCAAGTGAAACACTGCTGGTGAACTTGAGCATTTCTTATGTGATCAGATAACAAAATACTGAGAAGAAAGAAACTCCCTGCTCTGAATTGACTGATGTAAGGCATATCTACATCAGCTCTGCTTATCCTTGGTTTGCTTTGATGTGTAGGTTACTTCAGACGCATTGAAGGAACCACCTACCTTTACCTGCAGAAACCTAAAAATAAACACGAAAGGAAGGGTAAATGCAGGGCATGGACTTCCCTATAAAGAACTGAGTTATATAATTAGAGACTCCTGCATCTGAGGAGTTATTTTGCCTTTCATTTCATGATCAGTATGGATAATTGGAAGATTTTAGAGCAGTCTAACAAGTACAACATACGGAAGAAGCTCACTTTAAGGGGATTTAATTGGCTATGCACTGAACAAGGTGTAGCAGCAGCCGCTTCCCAACTCTTGATGAAGAGAGTGATGATTCCTCCCAGACATAGGTAGCTATCTAAAAGTGAAGCAACCATTTTTTGCAATTTGTCTACTTTCCTTCTAACATTAGAAGCAGAACCAGGCACCCCAGAGGGTCTGACCTACCCAGTTGTCTCTCTTGCAATGGGACACACAAGGTTTCTAAGGTGTAACTCTTTCCTCCTGTTACAAAGGAGAGCAAGATGACTTCTTTGATTTATTGGCAGTGGTGCTGTAGGTGGCAGAGAGTAAGGTCCAGGGCACAGCAGGACTGTAAATGAGGGAAATCTGACTTATGGATCAGTCATCACAGCTGAAGAAAAACAGTCTATTGGGCATACTTAAACTAGATACTCGTCTTTCATACAGCTGAAATTAGATGAGATAAATCCTGTCATAATGACCAGTTTGTTTCTAGAAGCAATCATCTCCCTTGAAGGTATATCTGCATCCCTTCTCAGCCTTACTATTGACAGAATAATATTCATTTTGGGTTAACATGAAGGTTTTTGCATTGTGAAGAAATGCTTTGACTTGAGGAAAAAACTCCTACTTATGTGGGCAATGTAAAATATTTGAAATCCCTTATTTCCTCCCTTCTAAGTGTCTGCTTTTTGTGGATTTTAATAAATGACATGGTGTCCATAAATTATGAAATTAAAAGCCTGTATGGCATTAGTCAAGCTTCTAATATTACTCAGAGGCTCCCACCTCCCTAAAGCCAGATCTTAGAGTGTTTGTCTTCTGTTTGGTGCTCAGTTAACAACATATGTATGCAAACTAAGTGTTAGAGCAAGGACAGGTCTTCTAAGTGTCACAGCTTACACCAAACCTGCTAGCCACAGTACTTCCCCAGTTGCTACACACAGCAGAGGGGTCATGGAGGATCAAACCCAGAAAGCACCTTCTTGTCCCGATCTGATCTAAGGAAAGAAAAGCCGTGTTTTCAATCTGCAAGAGGAAGATGTCTAGGCTTCAGATTACCACAGTGGGGAAACAAACAAACAAACAATGACAAAAACTCAAAACAAAAATCCAGAAGAGAGAAAAAAAAGCGAAACAAACAAACAAAAAAGCAAGCCAACCAACCAAAAAACACCAGAAGAAAAAAGAGATCTCAAACTTGGTAATACATAAACGGTAATGCATAAAATGCAGCTCGGAGTAGCGATGACAATCAAGCTGTAACATTTTCTACAGGTGAAACAGAGATGAGATAATACACAGTGTGCTGCTCAAGAATGTAGTTTTCAAAGTTTCCTAAAGTCCCTCTTTTTCCATTTGAACTGAAACGTGGACACTTCTCTACCTCTTTTTTCTTATGGCTGCATGACTTTTCAGCAACTTCAACAATGCAGTTTCAACCACCATTTAATTTTCTCATTCTCTGGGAAATTCTGGAGTGCCTCTCTTTATATTAAATTATTGCCGCTCCAGTGGAGAATAGAAGAGATCCCATTATTTTATTTTTGGTCCATTAAGTTTCTAATTACTTTGGGTTTGATATTGAAAAGCACTAATTAATGCTTTTAATGTATTATATTATTAGTGCCCTACAATTTAATTAATACAATTTTAAAGGAAAAAAAAATATTTATTCCCTATTAAACATATAGTAGAATTAAAGGCTGAGAATACTTATAAATTACTTAAGATCAAAAAATGTATAGAACTAATTGCTAGTATATAATAACCAGGCATTCTGAATCCAGGAAATTAAATTAAGATTAGACTTTTAAACCCCACAAAATTCTCAGTTGAAACAATTCACAATGTAAACTCTCAAAAAGCCCAAACTCCTGTCTGTTGTGTCTGAGGCCTTTTAATATTTGGCTTTAAAGACATAATGTATGTTTTTAAAATAGATTCCTCCTAATTATTAAAAGGCAGTATTTAATTCTTATTTTTAAAATTGTGCCCTTGTAATTACACATTTGGATAAGTATAACCACATCACTGAGCATCCTGTCTGTATAAACAATCCTGTGCTTGAAAATTATCATTACATCACTGAAGGATTTTCCTTGTTTCATCTTTACACACCTGATACATACTGACAACATGAACTCCATTTTAACATAGAGGTTTCTTCATCTGAGGATTTGTTTACTTTTGTTGCAGCTTACCAAAAATGTCAGACCACAAGCTCCAACTAAGAAGTGTTTGTAGGGGATGCTACTGTATGCTCTTCACAATGATTTGAGAAAAATATTGTCAAACATGCAACACTTAACATTTTAAATATTTTAGGCAGAATCACAGATCCTGAAATACAACACAAAGGCGAAAGTGAATGCAGACTGGATACACCAGAGCAACAGCTGCACTGCAGTGCCAGGGCAGCACAAAGCAGCAGACCATGCTAGTGAGTGTCACCCATAATTAG
Organism: Calyptomena viridis; assembly: GCA_013390005.1. NCBI lineage: Eukaryota > Metazoa > Chordata > Aves > Passeriformes > Eurylaimidae > Calyptomena > Calyptomena viridis. The sequence continues at coordinate 8,353 of WEIV01008958.1, read as the reverse complement.
ATATCGACTTATTGACTTGGAAGAAAGGTTGTGCTGCCCATGACACCACCGGAAAGCCTGAACCCCACTTCCAGCTTCCTGTAAATCAAAAATTGCTTTTGGGTTCTTCTCCCACCTTTCCCAGAGGAAAGGGTCTGCCTCAGCAGAGAAGGCAATGGTGCTGGAGCCCTTCCCTGCACTCAACACTGTGTTCCAGGCTCCCAGTCCTCCAGGGAGAGGTACCTCCAAGGCTGGCTACCCCCATGGGGTACCATGAGCATCCAGTGCCAAGGCATCCGGAGCTGTACAGCAGCAGGCAGTGACCATCTATGTTGGTACCTGGATCTCTAGGGCCCCATTTCAGACCTGCTGTGCTGCTGCAGCTGTGATTTCACTAGTTCCCTACCCAGCCTTAACAATTAGATTTGGCAATCATTAACTTAGATAAGTAAGAACACTAGCTTTCTAATGTAGCTTGTCCATCAGGTTTTCAACAATCTTAACTGCATGAAACCTGGTGACTCTTGTACACCATGCAGCTTGATTTTTCCAGCTTGGCTGAACATTTTCAATTTGCATACACTTTGCATACAATTTTGGCTGCAGCACCTTCCCTCTTCACTGTGTTTTCCTTCCTGCCTGTTTCTCTATTTGCACAGGATGTCATTGCTTGCTTCCAGTGTTTGGACTTTGTACTCACATCCACTTCCACTTATCTCTCTCCAAGTCTTTGTTGATGCCACAGGCACAGAGCTCCCTTCTTTGGTTTTGTCCTCCTGTTCCTTAGTTTGCTCTTGGTTCCACTTTCTCTCATATTCTTAACTGCCTCACTCTCATTTCACCTCTAATTGTTCACCCTTCTCTTGCTCTTTATCACTTCAATAAATGCATCAATTAACGTCCCTATTGTTTACAAGGCACCAACCATTCCATCTCTCCCTTCCTCAGCTTGACAGGGGAGAGAAAATATAACGAAAATCTCATGGATCAAGTTAAGGACAAGGAGAGATCACTTACCAGGAACTTACAGTTCCTGTCATGGGCAAAACAGACTCAATTCAAAGAAAAGGAATTTAATTTATTAAGACTTACATTGGAGTAGGATAATGAGAAATAAAAGCTAAATCTTAAAACACCTTCCCCCATCCCTCCCTTCTTCCTAGGTTCAACTTTACTCTGGATTTTCTCTAGCCTAACCCTTTCCTGCAGCACAAAGGGATGGGACATGGTGGTTGTGGCCAGTTTATCACATACTGTCTCTGCTGCTCCTTTTTCCTCTGTTCCCCTGGTCCAGCAGGGAGTCCCTCCCATAGGAGATAGTCTTCCATGAACTTCTCCAATGTGAATCCTTCCCAAGGGCTGCAGTTCTTCATGAACTGCTCCAGCGTGGGTCCCTTTCCATGGAATGTGGTCCTTCGGGAAGAGGCTGCTCCACTGTGGATCCCCCACAGGGTCACAAGTCCTGCCAGCAAACTGCTCTAGCATGGACTCCTCTCTCCATTCGTCCAGAGGTCCTGCCAGGACCCTGCTCCAGTGTGGGTGTCTCATGGGGTCACAACCTTCTTTCCAGCATTCTTATTCACCCCCATGGACCTCCATGGGCTGCAGGGGCACAAGCCTGCCTCATCATGGTCTTCACCACAGGCTGTAGGGAAATCTCTGCTCCAGTGGCAGAAGTACCTCCTCTTCCTCCTTCTGCACTGACCTTGGTGTCTGCTGGGCTGTTTCTTTCACATATTTTCACTCCTCTCTCTGGCTGGAATTGCGCAGGGTTGTTTTACCTTCTTAACTCTGTTATCCCAGAGGTGCTACCTCCATTGCTGATAGGCCTGGCCTTGGCCAGTGGCAGGTTTGTCTTGGAGCCTCCTGGCACTGGCTCTGTTGGATACAGGAGAAGCTTCTAGCAGCTTATCACAGACATCACTATCATAGTTACAGGGGCTGGGACTGGTTTATCACTACGAGGGTATAAGCAAGACTGTGTATTCTGTACCCTCTATGTCATTCCTGATGAGCTGTTAGTGATAAATCATTTTGTAACACCTGCCCAGAGCACACCTCATACCCCAGGCCACAATAAATAAGGAAAGAGATCTGGGGAGACATTAACACCTCCACACCCAGCTGGAGGGTCCTCTCTGCTAATGGGCCCAGTGCACTGACACAATAGGCACTTACAACGGCCCACATCATCAAAGGATCCAAAATATCCCAGGACTCATAGAGGTAAAACAACCATTGTGAACTCTCTGCCCTGGGGGAGGTACTGGGGATATGTAATTCTTGAAGTTTGAGACTGGGAAACCACCTCATCGGACCCAGAGAGGGAACAGAACTCCAGCAGGACTGTGGCTGCCACTCTTGAGGAGACTGCTACCATTTTCTTCAACAGACCATCGTCCCAGCTACCAGGTTTTTCCTTTCCTTCTGCTCTGCACCCAGGGGCACTACACAGTGTGGGGCAGGGGCTCACAAGCACCGTGCTGTTCCTGTCCCGGGGGAGCTGGGCTGTACTTTGTCCTTGTGGGTCAAAGCAGTTTTTTATCATGTGTCATTTTATGTATGGTGATCTTTATAGTAAAATTGTAGCTCTGACTTGTGGTCTCTCCAAATTGGGTTCATTTCTCCTGCTGGTTTACTTCTAAACCAGCACAGTCACCCCTGCAGTTCCACCACTACCAAAACCTGGCCACAGAAACCCAATACAAACATGCACCTCAATTATCTTTGCTTTGTGAGCTCAGTGAAAGCCTGGAGTTCTTCTCATGAAACTTCTCCCTCACCTGGCCTCTGCCTCACATTCAGTCAGCATTACTTTTGTGAAAGCCTTGAATGACCTCCTCTGAAGCAGCTCCCGCTCCCTCCTACATCTTGGTTCACCTATCAGACACCTGAGCTTCTCTCCCTGAGAATTTATTTCCTCTGTCTTTCAAAGCTCTACCCTTCCCCTTTCCTCACTCAACCACCATGGCCTTTGGAGATTCCTCTTTTTCTCACCAGACTCCAGCGTGGGTGGTATAAAGCTCTGCCCTTGTCCTCTTTCTCTTCTTTTATCTCTGTATAATCCCAACCACAAACATAAATTCAGCTGCTGAGCAACTTAAACATCCAGTGCTCTATTCAGATTAACATCTAAAAGTGAGATCAACGTAACCAAAAATAAAAGGGTATAGTGTAGGTGTCTCTACCTACAATGCTGTCTAGGCTCCTTTACAGCTAATCCTACGAGAGGTATTTAAAGCCAGACTGTTTTTTCCAAACAGGAAAACACTGTTTCCTTTTCCACCTTAAAAGAGAGTTCAGCTGAGTGGCTCTGATGCTGATGACTGCACCGTAGACACTTAAAACTGGGCAAGATGAGTTGCAGACCTTCTTTTCAAACATATCTTTGCCCTCCTCTCTGATAATTGCTTGGATAAGCCTTGCTTTCAGTTCAAGCTCAAGCTCAGATAAACCAGCCCACATTATCCTGCTGCTCCTTGGCTGCTGTTTAGGCCAGTGATCACGTAAGCCTACAACTTGGGTACATCTTTGGTCCAGATCTCTCTGTGTGTCCTTATTCACATCAAGCTTGAGTGTTGTAAGGGTTGTTTTGTAAGTAATTCCTGACATGAAGCCTTTCTGTCTCCATCCATGGAGCTAAGGCCCTCATCCACACTGAATTACCTCTTTGAGTTGTGCTTACTGCCAAAGCATTTGTCCTGCCCTTAATAAATACAGCCCTGTCCTGCACACAATCCCTCTAAATCTCTTGGCAAAGGATATGGGTCCAGCCAGCCAGTCCTCCAGTGGTGCTATGCCTATCTTTGCATTTCTCCCTTAGCTCCCCACTCTCTGTCACATCAGGTGAGAGCTGTTTGTCCTCACTTTACACCTTCCCCCATCCCTCACCCAGATCTGTCTCATGCACAACCCCTCATGCGTAACAGTCAGCCCTGCCATGACCCATCAGCTGGTGACCAGGGTTAGCCTTCCTTCTTTGCAGATGAATACTGTCTCACTGGCACCTCGTGGTGGTGTGCACAACCTCCCCCTTAGGTCAGGAGCTGGGCTGGCCTGTGCAGTCTCATTGCCTGCTGTGGTGGGTTCCTTGTCCATGACTCATGCTCTTATATGCTACAAATTAATAGGTCTAAAATGGCAACAGCAGCCACCAAGTCACAATAAACCTTTGCATAATGATAGACAGAATGGCAGACTTAACATTAAGAAGCACAGTTGTAATTTAGAGATAATGTATGCTGGGAGAAGCTGAATGCCATTGTCACTCCTTTCTTGATTATGCCACTTCTTAGAAGCATTTCAGATTTCACAGAATCAGAGACTGGTTTGGGTTAGAAGGGACCTTAAAAATCATCTAGTTCCAACCACCCTGCCAAAGGCAGGGATACTTTCCACTAGACCAATTTTTTTATTAATACTTGATTTTTTTTTAATGTCAAAGAATGTTTTGACCACATTACAATATACATAACAAAAAGAATGGCATGAGACTTACACTTTTGGCCTAATACTTACTTTTTCTTCTTCCAGTGAGTAACATTATAACCTTAATTTTATGTTAACTGTGTTGGGTTTTTACATATACTTTACCATTAAAAATAAGACGAAAACTACTGCTAAGTAGCCAAGCTCTTTAAAATCCCTTTAAATGGGTGACCTAATTGCAGCCTTCCAGTACCTGAATGGAGCCTACAAGAAAGAGAGAGGAGCTTTTTGCAAGAGCATGTAGTGACAGGACAAGGGGGAATAGAGTCAAACCAAAAGAGAATAGGTTTATATCAGATATTAGGAGCAAGTTCTCTGCTGTGGTGGGTGACGAGGCACTGGCACATGTTCTCCAGAGAAGTTGTGGATGCTCCATCCATAGAAGTGTTCAAGGCCAGGTCAGAAGGGGCTGTCTAGCGGGAGGTATCCTTGCCCACGGCAGGGGGTTGGAACTGGATGTTTTTTAAGCTTCTTTCCAACCCAAACCGCTCTGTGATTTTGTGAAATCCAGACAGACAGTGAAGAAGGGGGGAGAAGGGGGTAAGCGGCTCCTGCAATGAGAGAGACACACCTCCCGGCCACGGCGGCTTCCCACCTGGCGGGGCAGGGGAGCAGATCCCCTTGCACGCGGCGGGGGGACGTGCGCCGGGAACGGGCTCAGCAGGGAACGCGGTTCTGTCGGCCCAGAGACTACAACTCCCGGCGTGCCCCGCAAGAAACTGGGATGTGCGGAGCGGAAACGGAAGCGGGCGGCGCACTGCACGCCGGGACGCGTAGTCAGGGGCGGCAGCTGCCACCGCCCGGGGCCGCGTCCCGCGTATTTGAAAATTCCCGCGGAGGCTCGCGGTGNGGGTTTTTCTTTTGTTTCTTTTAATTCCACCCTCCCGCCCCCTCTCCGACTTGTATTCCGTGAGGAGGCGGGAAATGCGCTCTGAGGGTAGAGCGGCGATCGCGGGACGAGGGATGGGTGTAATGGGGAGGGCACAGCTTCACATGAATCCAGTGGGATTTGTGGAGGTCTCTGGGTCTTTGCATGAGGCAAAGCATCACGCAGCAAAGGTTTTGGCTTAAACAAAAGTGCTCGATGTCTTCCTTAATAACCTGTGACTCCAGGTCTGGCACTTCTGCCGATAGAAAGCTTGGGGTCAGTCTTTCAGTCTGACAATTGCTTCCTGATCGTGTCAGGGGAAATTAGAGGAAATTTCAGGACTTGGTTTTGTTGGGACAGCTGGGCCCCACTTGGGGTGTAGGGCTGAGAGTGGCCGTTCAGGTGGCTTTGCAGGGCCCGTCGGTCTGGGCGATTGTGTCAGCCTTGGCTGGCAGTGTCCCACGGGTTTGGGCACACAGCTCTGTGTCCTGATCTGTGGAGGACAGCTCCTCGTTCATGTGCTGCCTCAGCTCTTTCCTGCATCCATCTGCCTTTTTGCAGTCCGTGAAATTAATATGGTCAGGCTTCTATGAATTTTGTGACTTGTGCTGAGTAAGGTGTGGGATGTAGTTTTAGAGAAATGGAGGTGACAGGCCTTTCTTTGGTGGTGTGACATTGTTTTACTTGTGCGGGTGAGAGAATAGAATCCTTAAATTGGTAGGAGAGAGTCACCAAACAGCAGGGCCTGTTGTATGGCTTGGGAATGTTTTTGTAGTTGAGCTTGTCAGATTGGTGGTTCTAAGAGCCTGATTGAGAATTAGGTGTTCCAAATCCATCTGGATATGATCCTGGGCAGTGTGCTCTAGGTGACCCTGCTTGAGCAGCAGGGGAGTTGGACAAGATGACTGCCAGTGGTTCTGGCAGGTCTTTCTCTTCGTTGTGGTTTCGGAATTTGTGCTGGTAGGGGCAGGTGGTGTGATGGAATGGCAGTATTATATGCTGGAAATGTCTTCCAAAATACAGTAGTAAAACAAAGGAGCACATACAGAGATGAGAGATGGCGGCAAGGCCTCTCCTTTGGTGTCAGTGAAGTCAACATGTCCTGTGAAATCATATCTTCAGCTGTGACTGATCATATTTTTAGCTTTTTCTTCAGTAAGCCCATAAAATTGTTGGCCTTTGAAACTAATTTTCATGTTCTACCATCAGTCAAAACTGACATCTCAGAACTCTGACTTGGCTGTATGTGATTCTGCTTGAACATGCAATTCCTTTTTTTCTCTCTTTTTTTTTTTTCTTTCCCCTGGAGTGTTTTAATCCAAAAGTCTATCACGTTCCTTTTTGTGGAAATAGTTCATGATGTTTGGAAGTCCAGGTGCCTAGGATGAAGAAGAATGGTCTTTGGCAACTTACACACAGACCGCTTTGCTGTAGGATACAGCTGGGAGGTTGAATTTGGGTGTATTCCTGAAAATGGAGTAAACCTGTGGCGTTTTACCCTAATCTGATTTCTAACAGACAGAAATAGGAATGTGATTGTAGTAAATGTTTTCAAAGAGAGTAGAAATGCAGTTGCTGTTGTGTATATCTCTTAAAGGAGAGGTTTCATGCCTTTAACATAGCTCTGTCTAACTATTTTCCCTGTTTTGATTTCCCAATAATCCTTGGTTTGACTTAGCAGAATGATGCAAGTAAAACATCCTAATAGACAGATCACTTTATATTGTTCATAATTTATTATCAAGTTTATGATTCTTGTTCCATATGGCCAAGCTAGATTTCTGGAAACAATTAAATGTTTTAAATGCCCATTGGCTTTGCTGGAAGAAACCTGTGCCAGCCTGATGCTCGAGAGTTTTCATTTGTTACATGAACAGTCCAGGTGTTGGAGTGGTACTTAACTGATGGTTCTCAGGTGTTGGACTGGTCAGCAGGTGTGATTTGTACTGTGGACAGGGCTGCACTCTGTCCGAGTGTGAGTGTTCCATCAGAGAAGAATTCTTCCTCAGTTAGTGGGAAGTTTGGGATAGTGAACAGTTTGTTTTTAAACTCCAGTCTCCCCAGTAGAGTATCTTTTAAGTTTGATTTCCAATTTGGCCTCACCAGGTTCTGTGCTCTTGGTACAGCAGGTAGCAGTGGCCCAGGCAGGGTCACTCGGGGTGACTCATGGAGGGCACTCAGCTGAGAAGTTTCTTTGCATGCTGTTACCTGCCCTACTGGAAGATACTTGTTCACTCCTTTCTTAAAATTATCTTGCTGTTACTGTGATATATTTTATTAATAATCATGAAGTACTTATCATGGAGACATCTCCACGGTTATTTACAAAAAAATTTTTTTCGTTCACTACAATAATTTTGGAATTGTAGGCTCTATTCTGAAATTCCTTAATATTGGTTGTCAGAGTCAGTGTAGTCTCTCAAAGCAGGACTGACCAACTGGACTTTAAAATAGGCAGTTTGGGGTGATTGTTCAGTGTTTTCATTAATGATCTGGACAGTGGGGCAGTGTACCCTCCTTAAGTCGGCTGATTACACAAAACTGGGGAGAGTGCTGATATACCATGGGTCGTGCTGGCATCCAGAGGGACTTTGTCAGGCTGGAGAAATGGGCTGATGGGAACCTCCTGAGTTCAGCAAGGGGAAGTGCAAAGTCTTGCACTGGCAGAGGAACAACCCCGGGAACCAGTATGCAGAAAAGGACCTGGGAGTCCTGGTGGACAGGAATTGATGATAAGCCAGCACCGTGCCCTGCAGCAAAGAAGGCTGATGGTATCCTGTGCTGTCTGAGGAGGGGTGTTGCCAGCAGGTGGAGAGAGGTGATCCTCTAGTCGGGCACTGGTGAGGCCACAGTTGGAATGCTGTGTCCAGGTCTGGGCTCCCCAGTGTAATCAGAGGGATGAAGGTACTGGAGAGAGTGAAGCAAAGGGCCACAGAGATGGTTAGAGGGGATTGGAGCACCTCCTCTCTGAAGAGAGTCTGGAACTCAGGAGAAGAGAAGGCTCAAAGGGGATCTCAT
>WEIV01008957.1:58794-92846 GCA_013390005.1 Calyptomena viridis | reverse complement strand
GGAAAATGGTGAGATGGCATACACATCACCTCAGTTAAGTCTGGAAAACTTAATTTATATCCACTAAATTATTCCTACGAGCAATAAAAAGGGGGAAGTTTGCTTCATTATCTACAAACTTTACCAAAAAAAAAGTCTGAAGTCTGCACAGCCATCTAGTCTACTATAAATGGTCACCGGATCTGGTGCAGAGCTTGTAAAATCATAATACTTTTCTTTTTTGTACAATAATTTGCAGGAGAATATTGAAACATTCCTCTGGAATATCAGCCTTACAAAAACACTTGCATAGTAGTATTTTCTCAGCCAAGAGTTTTCTATTCACAAACATAAAACAAATGTGTTCAAATTTCTCTTCTATAAAGACTACATGCATTTAAAAGTAGAACATGCAGCAGTACTTGTACTGTTCCCCTGCTTGTAAAATTCACGTGCAGTTTTCAGAAGTGAATTGATCAATAAGTGTTTCAAGCTGCACATATTCTTGGGTGAAAGGAGGAAAATGATTCTTTGTTGCTAGGGATGCAGCATCATACAGCACAGCACTGCATTTAAAGGCTGCTGGGGCAAATACTAACAAAAATGCTAGAAAACCTTTGAGTGGAGCTTAATTTTAGAGTGATCAGACATTACTTCGCACACTGAATTTTTCATCTCAGCTGACATTCTTAAATAACCTAGCATCAGTTTTCAACCAAAAGGATAAGAGCAGCAGGCCAAGCAGTAGAAGGTTTGTTAATGTGCCACGTGCATAAACCACTGTATGTACAAGTGTGGTTACATTGAAGACTTGTAAGACATAGAACTCCAGTGCAGCCACTTAAATTCACCTTCCCTGTAACAACACAAGCAAACTAGCAGAAGCCTGCCAAACTTGTCAGAGTTCAGAACCAAAGCTTACTTACAAGAGCTTTTTTTATTTGAGCCCCCCTCCCACCTGCCCTTCCCTGGAGGTGCCACAAGAATTTTGTGTACAATGAGGACTGTTACCAAGGAGACCTATCAGGATTCCTATGGGCACTTCAGTGTTTCTTCCGTGGCAAAATGCTGTAGGTTATTCACAGAGTAAGATTTCCTTCTGTGTGATTCAAGCCAGCACAGCACAGGAACACAAGGGTACAGTATTTTACTGACGAGCACAGCCATGATCAGGCTGTGATCACAACATGAAACGTAGTATTTCACATTTTGAAACACAATCAGGAAAACACAGGATTTCTGAGCTTTGTACATCTATAAAGCAGTATACATCTATAAAGCTGACAAGTTCCTAACTGACTCTAAAAGCCCAGATGAACAATTTTTCCCTAAGCACTTCTTCTGCAGCATTCTGTGCTCCAACTCACTCAGAGATACTTCAGCCAGAATACTCACTGCTTTCTTTAAAGTACTTTATGCCAAATCAGTCCTTCTGCTTTTTAAGCAAGGGTAAAAAAGGAGCTTAATACCTGTGTGACAGCAAAAGGATTTTGTTGTTGGTTTTGTCATTGTTTGTTTTAAGTAGGTGTGACAGAAAGAGCACCAAGCCAGAAATTAAAATGCAGTTTCATACAGTTTTTTTTCTCCCCTTCATGCCACTGGTGTGTACTCTGCTTAAAATATGTCAGCTAGCATTCTTTCAAACAGTACAAGTAGGACATCCTCTCAACTTTACAGATTTTGCCTAAAACAGTATCAAAAGAAGGAAGGTACCAGAAGTCTGCCCTTGTTTCTTTTTCCATACACCCCAGTTTCAGTAACTTTTCCATTCTCAACACAAACTGTTATAGCATTTCATTTTCATGTGGCTAAAAAAATGGGCTGAGGACACGAGAGGCAAACTGCTCAAAGCATACACATACATTTACATATCTGTGGTAATGCTTACAAAGAATGTGTTCTCCTGAAGCCCACTTCTTGTTTGCCTTGAGACATTACCAGCAGAAAAACTCCATGTACACAGTCAGTGAATGAAGATGCTGTGTAGGTGACTAATTACCATTTTAGTTCACGGCAACGTTCAGATAAAAAGACAAGATGTCAAATACATTTCCATTTTATGTGCAGCCCCTAAAGAAATATTAACCTGTATTTCACAGATAACTGTCTCAGTAATACCTTTTCCCTCCTGATACAAAACACACACATGTGGCAGAAAAAAAAAATCCCAGTTTCCAAACATCTTGCTCAGCTAAATCAGAGACTTGACTGATTTTATAAAATTATCCAAAGTAGAAAAACAGACACAAGGACACAATGAGACAAGCTGTCTACTCCATCTTGCAGGACTGTTAGCATGCTATTTTCTAATGAAAAATTAAGCATATACGACCCAAAATTTCAAAGCAAGATACTACGGCTTTTAATATATGTTTCATTTTCACCAGCACAGGGTTTTCCATTTTGACCAGTAAGCAAGACAGATACACTCCCCCCAGTGCATGGTCAATTGCCATTATTTTCTTATTGCCTTCTCCATTTCTTTAATTGCAAAAGCAAGACATCTGCTTTCTGTTACTGTTGCTCTGTGCATTTATTTTATTGCTTTCTGGTGGTGCAATTGTAAGCACTGCCAATCAGCTTGGAGCAAGAGTCCCAAAAGACTGAAGTCCCTTTCCTCTTGTCCATAGAAATTGATATACTGGAAAACAGAAAAAGGAGAATGAATTAGATCCTATTTCCCCTGCTCCAACTTTTGAACAACTCCCCCCAAGCCCAGATAAAATAAATTTAACTCTTTCCAAATGCACACTGAGACTCTTCAAACTCAGGTCCTGATGTTTAAAGAAAATACTTCATTTGGAGCAGATTTATTTTAAAGTACACAAAATATATTCATCACAATCGCTTGCTAAATTCTTCTAATAAAGCTTTTGGGATTTAAACACTTTTTGTTTCTATGGGATCTACCTTATTTCCTATAACCAGTACCTTTTTTCCCCATACAAAACTCAAAGACCATTAAGGTCTTTAGTAGACTACCACACAGAAACATTTAAAAAAGCCTACAGAGTTGAAATAACAAGGCATCTCCATTAATTGTCACTTTGGTACACTCATCTGGTACAGAACCTATCCCTTCTCTTCTACTCTTCTTTATACTTTATTGGTCTTCGTTTCACTGTACTGCCTTTGTCTGCTCCCTTCTGAGCTCAAAAGACTTTGTGGAAAGACAGAAATTCTGCTGCACACACCTCTCCAAGGGCCTCTTCCCCGCCTTCAGTTCTGAACTACATTAAGTGCTCTGTGTCCCTATCCTATACTTTCCTATCCAGTCCTGTTCTCCTCATCAATACTGTTTCATCTCTGGCTCCATCCTCTCCACTGCAGCTTCCATGCCTGAAGTCAGTTTCTATTTATAAAGCCCTCCAAAATTATATAAGTGGTGCTATAACAGCATATGAAAACAGTACAGGCTTAAAACACAAACACAACAAGCAGAAAAGTATAAAATAACAAAGAGATAAATGTAAAAAAACCCTAAACCTGAATTCCACATCCTCTATCTGTACACTTATCATTTCTCTTTGGCAATTTGACAATGCAAAGATATAAGTCTTCTCATTCTGGCCTGTAAGTTAAGAAAAAGTATAAAGACAAAGAAAGCATTTTGCTTTCTTTGTGTTTTGCTTTAAGCTAAGGTGAAGGAAAAGGTCTGGAACCAGTATTGCAAATGGGTCACTTTCCAGGTCTGCTGCTGCCCAGGACCAGCAGCTTCCAGCCCCAGTGGACAGGTAGACCTCTTCCTGCCACTGTGCCAATCTCATTCATCCCAAACAACCCTACCTGAGCTTCAGACTATTTAGGCACAGTCTCACCATGATTCTTCTTCATGCTCTTTTCCTGAAGCTGCTGTTCCACTAAAAGCAGAAGTTGGAAAAAAAAAAAACAAAAACCCCCAAAACCAAACAAAAACCACCCATCACAACAACCCAGAGCATATATTAAAGTCTCATTAGGAAACTGATACACACATATATACACTTTATTTCAGCCATGAGTAGTAAAGTTGTAACATCTAATTCTCAGGAATTTGATACAGCAAACTGAAACAATCCGAGCTAGTCTTTTTCCTTAGTAACAAATTGGAAATTGCGTTGCCTCCAATTGATTGAGGCAGCCTGAGAACATAAAGAATGCACAGCCAGGAAACACAAACAGGTAGGTTTGTCAACACAGCAGGATACTCTGAATGCTCAGCACTTCCTCTTGGGAAAGCAGTCTCAGCTCCTAGCTGTGCTTGTAGCTGAAACAGGGATGAGAGGTACCACAAGGTCTATCAACCAGAGCTATGAAAAATTCTGTTCCAGTAATAAGGTAATTCAGCTCTGCATTTTGTTTTGTAGTGCTTCTTACTAACTCTAGAGGCTACTGTGTGTTCCTGATGTAGACTACGCAAGGCTATTCACAAAATTAAGCTAAATTTTTACTTAAGTCAACATCAACCCATGCTTTATTAGCTATTCTTATACTACAAGACATCTTTCTGATTTCCAGTAACAGTAAAATAAGCAGGAGTTGACATCCATTTTCCATTTCTGCAATAGCACTTGGCAGGGGGCAAAGTAAACAAAACTGTGACTTCAATTTTTCAAACGCAAGTGACATGGAACAAACTGGAGGCAACAAATGGTCACAATGCTGTTTACCTGAAGGTTTTATTCCCAGGCAGAAGTTCCACACTTTGGCGGGGGAGGAGGGGGAAGACAGCTATAAAACAGCTGCTTGACTAAACGAAACAGACTGCTGACCCTTTGTCTAGTTTCCACACAGTATCATAAGCACCTCTATTATTTGCCATTCTCAAAAGAGGCATCAGGGGCTTCACCATACAGACAAAACATGTAGACAAAATCCTCTTCCCTTCTGTAAAGGTGCCCCTTCAGATCACAGCTGTTTAACATGATATGGCAGCCTGGGGTGGTTTTGCAGCCAACACCTTTGCTGCACTTGTGCTGAAGATACCTACAGCTATTGCTGCAATTTAATTTGAGGGTATTAAACTTGCTTTAAGAATACATGCATTGAAGAAATGGAACTATACCGTAAGATTTCCAGTTCATTACAACACAGCCTACTCTTCGTGTATAATTTCAGCTTAACCAAGAGTATGAGAAGGATCATGTATATCATATAAAATGCTCATTTGCAAGTGTAAACTTTTATTCCCAATTTTATTGCTACTTCGAACTACGTTATTTCCATAAACTATAATATTCCTGATGAATCCACTACCTTTGCCTACTGTTTGCACAAACCTTCTCTGCTTCACACAAACACTAATAGCTGATCCTTCTGTCGACGAATACTAAGAAAACAAGGATTAGGAAATGTCTTTGAGGGATGTGGAAATGTAGTGCATCTGGATGGGTCCCCAAGAGAAAAGCTATAAAAAGCAAACACTGTAACATTAAGACCCTTGTGCTGCATAGCTGTGCTCTTGCAGTCAGGCAGTCTTTGCCTGTCACTCTTTCTGGATGAAGGCGGTGTTCTGGTACTGTGAAGATAACTTGCAAAAGGGAGTGCACATGCTAACCAGATAATCTCATTTTCTCCCTTATCTATAAAAACAGCAGCTCTTTTTAAGATTCCACCTTATCTACTTGCAGACAGTCACTACCAAGGAGGACAGTACCTCATGACCATTTTTAAGCAAGCCTTGGAATCATTAGTATGGACTTCAAAGTGAAGTCTTGATGTCATACATCAGTCTCCAAACAGGGGCCCACATTAAAAAGAAAATTAAAACCACAAAAAACAATACCCCAACAACAACCACCAAAAATGACCCCCAACAAGCACGCACAGAGAACTGGATTTGGTTTCGCTTTATGCATTCATTCATCACTTTACCTTGGTCCAGTAACTGCTAATCCTCATTACACAGGAAAAGTATTTTCTTTCTTTCTGCTCAGCCCAGAAGAGTTTCAAGGTACAAGGTACATGAGCAGCACAAAGTAGCCATTTAATCATAAAAATATGAATACTGGGTAGGATTCCATGCCCAGCTGGACACTGTTATAAGAGAGAATAAAAGGGGCATTTATATTTTATTATTGAGAGCCAGCAGTTAAACTCATTTAAACAACTTCAGCTGTTTCCCCATGGACCAGTCTCCCTGCATAGAATCTCAAAAGGGACATCTGCAATCCACAGAATCTCAACTCCAGCCTTCCACGGAAAACTCATTACAATTGGCTTGATCAACTGGAAGATAAAACAACTGTCTAGTACTCTGCCTTTAAGAATCCTGCGGGATCTTCTTGGAATAGTGATGCTTTGGACACATTACACAATAGCAATGTGTTAGGGCAAGCAGACCCCTGTCAGACAGAGAGGCTCAGAAAGCCTAATGACCACAATGACAGCAGATTTCTAAGCATCAATGTTAAAGTCAAGGAAAGAAAGAGAACAAAAACGTGTGTTTTAACAAACCTGTGATAGAAACAAGGGCAAAAACAACAACAAAAAAAAGACATTTTCTCAACTTCGTTTAAAAAGCTTCATTTTCTAAAGGAGTACAGATCCACACTACAGATAACAGATGCCTTTATACAGCAAAGAAAGTGTATCTCAGCTGCTGACCAGAACAATTAGTTGCTGCTAAAAATACCAATGTCAAGAATGTATCCTGGTACAGCAGGGGTAAAAACTTGAGCATAAGCATAAAGGAGAACATGCACAGTATCAAACTGCTAAATCAATTTTGACACCTCCCTGCCTGCACTGCAATTTGAATCCATGCTAGAAAACATTTTGCAGCACAAAAGTGCAAGCATAGCACCACACAGAAAAACAACAACTTTGAAGCTTTTCCCTTATCTGAAAAACACTGCTTAAGTTTTACCAGAAAGCAATAGTGTCAAAATTTCACTTTCCAGCCACTAATCTTGACAAACACACAGGCAACAGGTGAGGAGACAACCTGAAAGGCAATGGCATGCTTTCCCAGTGAAAGGTTTGGAAAAGAAAACACTCTTAACATAACTTCTGTAGCTTCAACCCTGATTTTGTTTAAGAATTTGGAAGCCACTTCCAAATTATCGAGAAATAAATGCAAACAAAACAAACAAACAAACAATATTAATTTGAGTGAGGAAAAGCATTATCAAACAAATTTTTCCTGTTTTTCAATAATTTCATCTACTGGCCTCTTTGAAACAACCAAAACTATTTGTATCTTGACTAACATGTCCAGGAGAATCTGCAATGTTCTTCCTGCCTTCTCTTCCATTTCCAGCCTAGGAAATTACCCCATTAACGTGTGCTGTAGTTCACTCACTACAAGGACTTAAAAGGAAAATAATTCATACTCTAAAAGGTTTCTTAATTATATTATCATACTTTTAGATATCTCTTTATTTGAGCTGAAACATCAGGAGACAGGAAGAGACCTTTAACTTTGGTCCTGCCCTGCTCCACAAACAGTGCAACTAACCCTGGACAGGGCTACCCAGAGCCAGAGTAAGAGAAGAGGTCTCCAGCAACACACAGCTATACAAGCCATCACCACCACGACTGTGCAGCTATCAGCAAGAACTCTTCCCTAGTACCTTGTGTCCTTCCTTCACACAGTGAGGAAAGGTGACCATAAACAAATTGGAACAGTAGGAGGGCTGAACATATGGAACACACAGATGGAATGAAATTTAACAATCCAAACACAGTATCATATACTTTAAGACTAAGAAGATACCTGCTTATAAGCTGAAAATTTATTCACTGGAAACACAACAGAAGACAGCTTTGAAATTGCATGCATCAATCTGTGAGTTAGTAAGTTGACAGATTATAGAAATGCAAAATAAATTTCATGACATGTAATAAAACACTCTCAGAAAGAATCTAATTGCATAGGAAAATCTAAGTTTCCCTCAATTCCATTGTCTCTGTAAAACTCTGAAATGGCCAGCACCACTAGTACAGCTGTAGCCTGCTTAATGACTGTGGGCTCTTCCTAATGTCACTGTGCCCAACTGTAGGAGCTACAGCGTATGGATTACAACTCCTGTATGAAACCCCACTGCACCCCATCAATACTGAGCAATGGAACTGGGTTCTCAGGGGTTTTGTACACGGACCCATAACACTTCATAAGTAGCTGCGCACGCCAACACAAAACTGCATATTCATTAACTACGCTTCAACCTAATCGGTGCCAGTAAGACAAGGCATCCCAGCCAGTGTACATGTAAATGCAAACACACAAACACACGTATACAAGATTACACCCCCTAACTTTAGGGTGTCAGGTTTTTTATTAGGGAACACGTCTTCAGCAGCTTAACTCCTGGTCTCCCTGACACACATGCTTGTGTCATGCAAACAGTAGGTAACAGTTTTCTAGGATCAGGCCCATAACTGTTCTGCTGCAAAGTCACTGCCATTTTCATCTGAACCTTCATTCAACAATCAGCCCTTCCCACCTGCCCTGAAAGCACAACATGCTGTTTCCAGCATGGGGTGGGGTTCCTCAGCGCATGCTATTTAGATGTGTCTGCATAAAAATCACCAATTAATTCCATGGCACATTGTACAGCACTGACCCCTATTCACACAGAAGGCATGAAAGGAGCCCAGTGTAGTGTGACTGTTCCCGGCACTGCCGCGCTATCCTGGCTGCACTCACATGACCTCTGCTTGGTTCTGGCACTGCCAAATGGGCAGAGAACAAACAAGTGCAGGGTGGCATGTCAGATCCTCTCTCTCTCGATGCACCAAATCAAACAATTATACTCTACAGCAGTCACCCTCAGGGCATTAAAAAGAGAGAGCAAAGGGAACAGTGTGTGTGTGAAGAACGAGACACATCACCAATGGCTTTTCGTTTCTCCTTCAGTTAATACAGTAATTAGCACTACCAGCTCTTGCCTCGGGTGGAGCAGAAGGAAAAACCATGTACAAGTTGCAATTATATGCCCCAAATTAAGAAATGGAGTGTCTGACCTGCCCTGCCATTACAGTCAATACATATGATTTTTACATAACAATGCAGGACAACAAATCTATCCCACAGATTTCTACATTGTCAGTGTGGTCTATCACTGACTTGTTCAGTGCTCCTACTCTTGCCTTTCCTACACAATTCCTACAAGACACGGATGTCTGAGGCTGTGCTATGAGAACTTACCAACCCCATTTTGTAAAATGAGCCCCTGCACTCCCAACTCACATAATCTCATATAGGTACAAACAAAGAGCTTCTAATCAGCCATGAGGCCGTGTGGAGGCTGGAGCTGTGAAAGAAGCAGCAGCAGGAGAAAGCCCACACTCCGCAACATTCCAGTGACAAAGAGAGATTAGTTTTGGCTACTGGCTGAGCTGACTGTCTGTCTCCATAAGACACTGCATCTATTACGTATCTAAAGGTGTGAAATACAACTAAAAAAATTTTTTTTTTTTAACGTTTGAAAAAATTAGGAATCGTTCATTCTCCAGGCAAAAGATGCACAACAACCAGGATATAGAAACATACTAAATTGTGGCATAATTCCCTCTAATTTCCCTTTTGACTTTCACAGTAGCCAAGAACTACTATCAAGAACTACCAAGAAAATTCTCCCCATAATTATTGCTAATGTCCATAGTACCTGACTTAAAACAAACAATTTATTACTGTACTGGTAGATAAAACTGAGAAGTTAACAAAAAAAACATAATGGGAAACCAGTAAGCTTTCCTTAATTCAGCTGCCATTAACTCATATCTCAGAAGCAGAAGACTAAATAGTACCACTGCATTTGGAGTGAACTGCTCCATCTTCTCTTTAAAAATATTTTTTATTTTACAAAGACAAATTTTAATGAGAATGCCCACCCTTATCAGATCTTACGATACTTGAAATTGTAAGCAGTTTTACAATGAAATTGTTTTACCTCTCCATCTGAGAATAGCTACATGAATGTTTATATTCTCCCAGTTTACCTTTTTAAATGGTTATCCCTCTTGCAAAATTAAGGCATCTTACAAATCACAGATTCCTTGGAGAGCAAAAGATGTATCATGAATACAGATTCCCTTCTTTTCATCAATTGAAGGTTTTCAACAGTTCTTGGCTCCCAGTAAATATGAAATAATTTCATCCAGTTTGAAACATAAAAACCACAAATATATGCTTATTAAACACACCAATTTCTTT
Organism: Calyptomena viridis; assembly: GCA_013390005.1. NCBI lineage: Eukaryota > Metazoa > Chordata > Aves > Passeriformes > Eurylaimidae > Calyptomena > Calyptomena viridis. Next base: position 82,729 of record WEIV01008957.1, on the reverse strand, counting down.
CTCAACAACCTCACTGATCCATGTAACACATACTTAAACAGAGACCCTGGTGCTCTTCCTATTTCTGCCACACGAATCAGCAATAAATGGGAGCAAAACCAAAGACCCTAAGACGCCCGATAGTGTGTCCTATGCAATGTAGCAAACAGTAAGTCTTTTTTTGCCACTTCTCTATATTTCTATGTAGCCTTTCCATAAGTTAGGACTGAAAACACTGGAGGGTTGCACCAAAGTAAAGGCACAGCTACTCTGTGGGTCAATCTCAACTGACAGAAGCAATACAATTAACAGCTCAGCTTAAGCTCTGACATACACTTTCTACTTAATTCACTCTTCCAAATCCCGTCACCAACGGCTTTCTGAGTAATCCAGCCATTCCATTACTCTTGGTATATATATAAGAAAGGCAATAATACAGCTGACAAAATCACCAGAAATACCTGGATGTATATACTGGCCACAAGCAGGCATTTAAAACTTTTGTACAAAGTTGTCCTCCCTGATGAAGTGTCTTCTAGGGTAACGAGATATATTAGTAAATGCAAAATCAGAACTTGGACACATTTTTATAATAAAATTTTTCATATTGATCAGAATATTTTTTCTGGCTTTAAAAGACAAAATATGATCAAATGCTAATAAAAACACTACATGGACCTCAGATGCTTCTATCCTTCCTTTTTTTCCTTTCTTTTCTTTAGAGTGTGTAACTCTGAATCCTCCCTAACAAGCGTAGAGCATCTAATCTTAAAATTTGAGATTTTTATTCCTGTGTTCAATGATGTTGAAAATTGCCCATCTGAAGAAGTCTCCCCAGAATTACACCAAAACGACCACTACTCTTGGCACATACAATGCATGGTATGGTAAGCATCAAGGTAGGTTTTCATTAGCAAGATACCTTATTTCACAATGAAAGTTAACCCTGCCATAACTTGCAAAATGAAATTAAAAATTAAAAAACAAACACCAAACCTGAAAAATACAACACCCATTTGTAAAAGCTGAGGAGGTCAGCTGTGTCCAGTTATCTGCCACAAGTGCTGCATGACATCTGCTAATCCCAAAGCAGTATCTTGGATGTGCTTCATTTTCCAAGATGGTGCACTTTAGTAGTCTGCACAAGCAATCAATGCAGCACAGTCCACCTCAGGATTTAGAAATAAGTTATTTTTTAAAAAATAAGATGCATACTTGTACCAAAATTTTAGCTGTAGCTTTTCTTACCCTACATGTGCACCTCGGAACCTTCTTTGAGACTCTGTTGAAAGAATAAAAATCCAGTAACACTGATGTGTTATCAAAGGTGATACAGTTTAACCAGTAGTCCCCTCATATATCCCTTTCAGGCCTTCAAGAAAAGGCACGGAGGAACACCTTCTAACCAAACTCCTAATCAAGTTTTTAATTCCTATTGTAGACAAACAGCTACTTTTAAATACTTTTGAATAAGGCCACAGCTCTTAATTTGACATAGAAAAAAAATTCCATGTGGAAGTAAAATTTCTTTCACTTCAAGAGCGGTCATCACTTGTGTTCTTCTCATGAAAAACTACTGCAAAAAAATGTTTATACAGAAACAACTTCATGTACCCATAACCTCTCTATGTGCACAAGAACAAGAGCTTTGCTGGAAAGCATGTGTATGAGCTCAAAGTCACCAAAGTTTTTACACAAGACAAATTATCCCTGATCTACTTTTCAGTGACTACTCTTCGAACAAGCTGTGTATCCCACAGCACAGATAAACTCATTTTCATTGACCTTTCCTATCAATTGTTCAATTCCATTCCACAAAAGGAAGGCTGCAACTTGGACAATACGGAGGATCAAGAAGGGTTTATTGAATTAGCAAGGGGAATTCTTCACTGAATTATTACTGAGTGAATATTGTACATCCTTACATCAAATTACAAAAAACAGGACACACTTCAGTGAAATTGTATAGTGTGTTTTTTTAATCCCCTAGATTTTCCACAAAGAGGGATTAGGAACAATAGATTGATACCATTACAGCAGAGATAAAGGGGGGGAAAAACACACAACAACTCCAAGTTATGGCAATTAGCTCTTCTGCTGTATTCTAGAAGTCAGAGAAACACACCAAACAAGTGTAGTATTTCTCCTGAACAGTCTAATATTCTACCACTGAAATTAGTAACTCAAGCCTTCTTACAAAGTTTTGGCTAAGGTTCTGGTAAAACTGATCTGAAAGACAAAACCACTGTAAAACAAGGAATAGTTTCCAATTGATTTATGTTTGGCTGAATGAAGAACGAAAAATAAGCCTTTTTTATATTCCCATGTTCCATTTAACATTTAGAATGCTTTACACTGTATTCAAAAGTATTATCTATTTGTATTAATTTGTAATCCTTCTCAATATTAAAATCTTACCTGTCTACCAAATTCAGCTAATTGAGGATTAGGCCAATTAACTGTAAACATATTTCCCTCCACAATAAGAGTAGCCCAGGCAGTAGCGCTTACAACAAGTCTAAACAATATGAGAAAAATAAACTTTTGGCTATTATTAATTTCTTCTATACATCCCAAGAGAATTTATTTGCCACAAAGAAGCATGGTCAGTTCTGTTGCATTTATTCACTTTTTATGGTCAGTTACAGACCAGGACTAAGGCTGTAGCTTCCTTCTGAGAACTGTTGTTTCCAAACATTGGTTTAAATTTTCACTGTAGTATGAAACACAGAAGATGGCAACTGCATAAGGACAAGTGTAGTGGAAATTCCAGGGGAGGTCAAGTAACTGTGGCCATCTGTACTTGCATTCTGCACTAAAGCTACTACACTTCACACAAAATCCAGGAGCTCCTTTCAGTTCTGGTTTGCATATCACAACCTACCTTGGTCCCAGAGTACTGAGGTTGGGGCAGGGGGGACACCATGGCTGTTTTTAGAGAAGGGCTCCAAAATTTCTCTAATTTAGATGCTCTCACACCTTTAATTGGGAGAGGGCCGACAAGCAAAATGCATTTTGTCTTGATATATAGAGACGGATTCTCTGTTTTTTATTTAAGACCATCTAACACATGACAAAGTGAAAGCTAATCAGTTTTACACATGCAAAGACAGATGCAGTTAAACTGCAACTTCTGTACCATGCTTATACTGTACATAAAAAATGTGTAAGAGTTTACTACCATTAAAAAAGCAAATCCTTAAAACTACATACATATTGTTTAAGACCCTGTTATGTCAAAGGAACTTGAAACAACTTTGGAGGACAAAAGCACCAGAAAAAGGATCACAGCACAACATATGGAAATTCTTGCATGCTTAGCAAAATTGAACATTAGCAGCACTGCAATGCTACAGTTGCATTTATCAGCCTCAGGCCTGATAAAAAGCAGTGCCTGAAGAAAGGCACTGCTTTCTTCACCTTTCACTGACCTTACGATAAAAACAACTGCAAAAACACATATAAACCTTTCTTCTTTTTTAGCAGCAGTAACATGAATCAGGAACTTTTATTAGCAATTCCTAAGGTCATGAACTTTTACTTCCATACCAGACGGTTGGCCATGTAGCATCAATAATCTGCTGATTAAAGGTCTCCCAAGTCCCAGAGACACAACAGACCATGACAGCTTAATGACCCGCTTATTATAAGCTGGTGTAAGATACTTCTACAAATTAACATTTTCTCATTGCAAATTAGCCTTTGAATTTATGAAGAAGTTTAGAAACAAGCCCAAGAGACCTGAAGCTATATATTAGAGGATGAACTGAAAGGACAGATAAGACAGAAGCACCCAGAGAGTCAAGGAGGAGCTTGACCTTCAGCACACATGTTGCAAGTTGATTATCAGGCGTGCCTGGGAAGTGCCAGCCCAGTGTGTGCTGGCTGACCTGGCAATGAGACAAGAGCTACAGCACATGAGTTCTCACCATGGTTTTGCCATTGACCTGAAACAAGACCCCACACAGGTCACGACCCTTCTGTGCCTCAGTTTTCCCTATCATCTTTTGTCTCGTCTAAAGAGACTGAATTCCTCAGGACAAGGCCACTCTCAGAGCTGATGGTTGAGTACAATACAATCTCTATTGTACAGAAAAAAAACGCAATAGTTTCTCAGGCTCAGCAAGGGTAAAGTGTTGATGAAACAGTTTCTTGCTGTTTAATTTAACGAGACTGGATTTGGAGGTTTATGACAGATTATTGTTGGTTCACTTCCACTTAAACGTACTGAACATACCAGAAAACAGAGCATTAAGCAAAGGGTTCATTTTAGGAATGCTGCTAACACACATTGGTTTTGGCCAAACACTATTACAGTGGGTTACAAATCCACTGTTTGATACGTTGTAAAAGGAAGGGAAGGGAGAGGATAACGAGATAAATGAAGGTGTAAAGGAGCAGACTACTGCCATATGATAGAAGTATCTAGGAAAAACCCAGAGGAGATAGAAGAGAAATGCAGAGACCCACCTTTTTTAGTGGCCTGTCTTAAATCACTAGAACCTAACAGAAGCCTTACCACCATTCACACCTGACCAACTTGCATCAGCATCAGGATATTAAATGCTGTTTTGGTGTCTTTTAGTCACAGCAGACAGCTGTACTTTAAAAGATGCAATTATCTCATCTGACAAAGCCAGACACTTTTTTTTTTTTTCCAATAAAACCATGCCAGTCAAATGAGGGAGAAAAGAAAAATAAAGCAAAGAACATAAAAAGCAGGATAGAGGGGATTCATGTGACTCGTGCTGTCTAGTTCGTTTTCTCCTTGCCTGTCCTAATTAAAGTGCATTTGGGATCAACACAAGTCCAATAATGCCACAGAGGATCCTAAGAGAGCAAGGGCACTAAGCTTGTTTGCTACAAGCTGCATGTCCTTGCCCTTGCCCGAGTAATCTGAAGTGCTGACTTCAGTGTTGAAAACTGCCCCTTGTGGTATTTTTTTGCCACTCTCAGACATCACAATTTAGGGAACTCCTAGCTGGTAGGGACCAAGACCACAGATGGAATCCAGACAAGTCAGTGAAAAGATACTAACAACAACGTGAAAAAAAGGGAAAACCCAGAATTGTGTTCACATTTCTCTGTGGCAGTACTAGCTAACCACTATATTGTCTGTTCCAAATTTCCTCATCTATTTTGTATGTCCACCCAGTTCTCAGAAGAGGAGAAATTCCCCTATGAAATGAGGCTTGGAGCAAAATCCTTGTTCTGGAAAAGCAGATTTCTTCCCTTTCATTTAGATCCCATGCAGACTGTATTCCTTGTATTAGATTATTTTAAAAACAAACAGAAAACCCAAGAAACAAGAACAGAAACTTGTTCCAATATGCCTCTAGGCAGCAACCAGCTTTAATCAGCTCCTCCAGAGAAACAAAAAATGCTTAATGACTGTCCCATGCACTGCAACACGACATCTTACAAATCTACTGTTCAGTAACAAAATATTCATTCTTTAATGTTCTCTGACACTGCTATTAGCAGTGAAGACTGCAAAACAAATTTATCTAGAGCTTTCCATATGAATTATCAACTTTAAGCAACTACTACTAATTTCATGTCATTCCAACTGAATACTTACTGTGCAGCCCCTGTGGTGTTTAAAGGATAACTTCAAATTAAAATGTTCTTGGTCTCTTTACATTGAAGGCTGGATTGTTTTGGGTTTCTTTTGTTTGGATACGTTTTTTGTTATATTTAATAAGAAAAAAGTAAGTTACACTTAAAAATAGAAGGATTTCTTAAAGATTCATGTTTTCGTCCAAAATGTTGACTCTGCTAATTCAAATACTTTTACTACTTCCCACACACTGTCCGTAATGACAAGACAAAGTAAATTTTACATCAAAATTGGCAGAGCAGTAAAAGCAAGTAAGCAGATGCATGGTGCTTGGTTGCTGGCTGAGGTTAAACCACAACAGTGTATCAAAGACATGAAATAACACTAAATTTTTAAAAGCTTGAAAGCTTCAAAAGGTAGCATCTCCTTAAATCACAGAACCAGTTCCAGTCTTCTACCACATTCATTGCAAAAAACTTCTTCCTTATTTCTAATCTAAATTGATCCTCCTTCAGTCTGAAACTGTTAACCTTTGTTCTATCACATCAGGATCTACTAAAACATTTGTCCCTTTCTTTCTTATATGTCCCCTTTAGGTACTAGAAGGTCTCCCCAGAGCCTTCTCTTCTGCAGGCTGAACAGCCCCAGCTCCAGTCTGTCTGCACAAGGAGGTGTTCCACTCCTCTCATCATCCTCATGGCCTCCTCTAGAATCACTCCAACAGGTCCAGGTCCTTCCTGTGCTGAGGACCTGAGAGCTGGATGCTGGAGAGGTGAGGTCTCATGAGAGCAGCCTTTAAAACATTTTTGGGAATCAGTGGGAAAAAGATTTTAAGCTGCTGCTGCTGGTTTTCAGCTTACAGAATCAAAACAGGCTCCTGATAACCAGCTTTATCATGTTTGCCACGTACCAGGGCAAACCTCTGCCAAGCCTGGCTCTGCTTGAAAAAGCAACGGAGTAATCACTAACTCAAATATTTATCAAACTTCCAAAATCAATAATGACTATGAAGCAAATCAAATAATGAATAGAAGCTTCTTTTTCTCCATTCAGAGGATGACAAACATAACTTAAAAAAAAAAAAAAGAGTCTGGCAAGTGTCTTTGTATTCTTTATAAAATAAAACCTGACAGATGGCATCCCTGCCCATGGCAGGGGGGTTGGAACTAGATGATAAGTCCTTTCCCATCCAAACCATTTTGAGATTCTGTGCTGGGAAGACTCTTACTATTTAATGCCACAAGACTGCACTTCCCCTGTGCACGTTAAGTGCACTCAATGACACCCATTGCATTTAGTACAAAAAGGTTTCCCTGAGGACTCTGACACTGCAGCTGTGCATTGAGCAGTTGAAATTATTTTGATTAATGTCAACGTACCAAGTGAAAACCTTATTTTTACAGCAATATCCACCCACAAGTTCTCTTGTGCTTGTTCTGGGCCCCAGTACCTCCAGGAAGACTAACTAGTCTCAAGCATTTTGAAGGAATTTGAATTAGGAAGCTCTTATTCCAAAGTTTGGGCAAGTGGTCTTAGGGAACCTGCTAGGACAACAGTGAGAAATGAGGAGAATAAGCTAAGTAAGTGAGTAATTACCAATAACTCCCTGCCAAAATGGAAGGACATGACAAGTTATTTCCAGGTGCCTAAGTCTAGTATAATTCAATATTCTTCTTAGCAACAGAATGAGACCTCAAGTTTATTTTAACGGAGTACAGAGATTTAAACAGAACAAAATCATCCATTCAGCAGAGACAACGTACAAGGAGCCACTGAAAAGCTGACATAGCCAAGTGCAGAGGTGCAGTGCAGGGAACCGCACGTGGCAGTTCCTCACAGAAAAGGATCTAATGCAGGATTATTCAAATGGCTGATGCTTGTTAAGAGTCTCAGTGCAAGTAAATTCTGCCCAGACTTCAAAGTCTCAGCTATATATAAATACACACATATAGCAAGTAGATTTCTCAGGAGGATCCCCACCTTCCCATCCTTTTTCTCACCCCAGGACAGAAACACCAAAGCAGTGCTGCAATTTCAGCCACAATAACTATGCACATCTCTGGCCAATCTAGAGTCACACGCTACTTCCTTACTGAAAAGGCATAACTAAAAAAACTAAAGACTAAAAATAACTGTTTTAAAGACTTAAGGGAAACTGTAAGTTGAGTCAACAATAAAAAGTTACTACACAAAAACCACAAGCTTCATACAGGAGCATAAAAATGAAACAATATATCCCGAAAAACACAGACAGTAATCCTTATGTTCTATTCAGTCCCTGCAAAGCTTAGCTGGGTGTTATATCTAGTTTTAGGCACTTAACTTTTATAAAGACATGGATTGATTATAGTACCTAAGAAAGCAAAGAAATGCTTGTTGGCCTAAAAAGAACAGGCTTGGGATCTTTATTTACAACACGAAGGACAGTAAACTGGAAATAACCTTTAACCATTGCATAAGGAAAAAGGAATAACCTGTACTCTGCGTTCACAACAGAAACAGCAACAGGCTGATATTTAATTAAGAAGGACTCAGATAAGATACCAACTAAAGCTTTCTAATAGGATGACAGTAGAACACTTCAGCTTCCCTGGTAAGCCCCTGCACTATTGCATTCCTGAGGCCAAAATCACTGAATACTTCAGCCTTCCCTCTACGATCCATTATTAAATTGCCTCCTTATTCAAAAAACAGATCTGTGCTTTCAAAGAACTTTCTTTTTCCTGTTGGTATACTTGTATACCATTGCCCTTCTTGGCAATTTTTTATGTCCCAAGCAAGTCTGAACTGCAACTAGGCTTTGGCCTTCTTGGTAGCATCTCCAGTGCCCATAGGATGCTTGCACACACCCTCTGCCTTGTATTTCTTCTACGCTCTCTTTTTACATTTGAGTTTATTAAAACTCCTTGCTTAGCTAAACATCCCTTCTTCTGACATTCTTAGCACTCCTGCACACTATTCCTTAAAGACCTCAATCAAATCAAACTACTAGCAGTTTTCTGTTATTAAGTATCAATAAAAGAAGCTGATTTGGCTTCAACATCTTTTTCCACCTTTCTGAGATTCAAGCGACAAGTTACAAGGTGGGGTTAAAAATTCCAGAAAGGCAAATACTGCAAAAAACAGAAAAACTTGTAAAAGTAAGCCATAACTGAAGCTAGTATACATCAACTCACAAGCTGTCATTGTAATTATTTTGTCATGTCTCACCCTATCAACCACTTCTTCAATGAATACGCATTCTTTGCTTTGAGCTGAAAGCTTTTTTTCTTGTAGCAAAAACAAGCTGAATGTATTGAAAGGTTTTGTGAGTGAAACAAAAAAGTGCAAATCAAAGAGACTAACGTAAGAACCCCAGATTTTGCAGTATATACAGATTATTATAAAGATAATAATCCTTTACACCTCAACACTCTCAGTGTTGCCATTTAAAGTCACATATTATTTCCTCACTATAAAAGACTTAATATCATGTTGCAAATGATCACTTTAAGAAATCCGACAATCCTACTTTTATCCCCAGGTTGGAAAGGGAGCTAAGTTCACTCTTCCAAACCACCATCTTCCTTAGGATGCTAAGTGCCTCTGTCCTCCAACTGTGACAGACAACAGATCCACTTAAGAATCATGGACACAAAAGGCTTAAAATAGTTAAATAGATTTTCATGGTGTGTAAATCACATACCAACTAACTGCTGCTTATAAGCTTATTCTCATGAACCTTGTATCTTTCACAAAATACAATGGTCTAGAATAAATGAAATATTAATGCGGTTTGCCTTGTAGTACCAGAGATTTTTTTTTAAAAAGATCTGACTCCTACTGATAAAAAGAGGCAAAGAAGCTGCATCAACTGGAGAAATCTCAGAGAACATTCTATTGCAAAATGCTTACATTCACCACCATAATATCAACATCACAGACTCTCCATTCCCTTCAAAAGAATGAACAGAATATAGTCTCAATTTTAAAAACCACGTAAGAAACACAAATATTAATCATAAACTTTATCTGGAAGATTTCACTGCTTTATCCTCTAACCCCTTTCTTTTGCACACAGTCCTCACTTCCATGAGCATGCTCGTTTTGGCTGCGATAGAGTTAATTGTCTTTGCAGTAGTTAGTACAGACTATGTTTTGGATTTGTGCTGGAAACAGTTGGTAACACACGGAAGTTTTTGTTACTGCTGAGCAGTGGCTCACACAGGGCCAAGGCCCTTTCTAATCCTCATCTCATCCCTCCAGCAAGGAGGCTGGGGGTGCACAAGGAGTTGGGAGGAGACACAACTGGGACAGCTGATCCCAAGTGACCCAAGGGGTATCTCACACCCAATGGTGTCATGGTTCAGTATACAGAGAGGGGGGAAGGAGTGATGACAATTCCCTTCCCAAGTACCTGTTACATGTGATGAGCCCTGCTTTCCTGGGGATGGCTGAACACCTGCCTGCCCACGGAAAGTGGGGAATGAATCCCTTGTTTTGCTTTGCTTGCATGTGCAGCTTTTTATCTATTAAACTGTCTTTATCTCAACCCAAGAGTTTTCTCACTTCTACTCTTCCAATTCTCTCCCCCCAGCCTGATGTGGGGGACTGAGTGAGCAGCTGTGTGGGGCTTTGTTGACAACTGGGATTAAAACCATGACAATTAGGAAATGTACATGAGAAAAAATCAGACTTAAGTTACCAGAAATTAATAAAATGTAACTTGCAAACACAGCAGATTTCTGCTACAGTTACATTTTTAACAGAATGATTGGGATTTCTCCCTCACTTGAATGAAAAAAAATAATAAAAAAAAAAATTACATACCCTGGTTGATGGACAAAGCAAATCATGTTGAAGAAAAACGCAAAAGTAAGAAGTGTTAAGCAATTTCTGTAATATAAAGCAATTTTAAAAAATCTGCATGTATATGTATGCATATATACATACACATATCTATTCATGCATTATTCTAGCATAGCTCAGGTTATTTCAATGTTTCATCAATGAGAACTTGCAACAGTCTCTGAATAAAAGGAATAAAAATAGCACCTTTCCAGGCAGCGTTTAATGCTCACGAATCTTTTAAGAGGAAGGACATTCTCCCATACTATTCTAGAAAACGAAACAGAAACTTCCTTTCTAACAAAACAGAATAAAGTTTATACTTATCTGACTCCTGCTCCTCATGCAAGAAATGAATACATATCCACCTGCTCAGCAGGAATGTCAGTGGGCTTTCCTACCTATTGAGAGAGACACTGGCATTCTACTCCTTCAGGTCACCACTGTGATTAACAAGGAGCAATTTTACTCAAAGTCTTAGAGCCTTTCTTCAATTCTCAGTACTAGAAAATTAAAACCTTTATAACAGAGGCATCAACTCTTCAAAGTGTTTTATGGACCTTGTAATAATTATGTTTCTCCATAAAACTCTAACTACTCGTTACTGTTAGCTCCACTTAACTTGTTGCTTGAGATTCTTTGTTTTTCTTGGCTCATTAGTTTTCATAGGCAAATAAAAATGTAACAATTAGCAGTCCAAAATTCTCACTATATTAGCTTAAATTATTACTAAAAATCAAGTCTCATATCTCGGAGCCTTGATATTTTTCAGGGCTTGCACTGGCAATGTTAGAAATCAACTTACTGTGACTGTATTTTATCACTTCATCTTACTAAAGAGCTGACGTTTTTATTAACAGATTAAGAAAGCCATCTTGTTGTGTCTGAGATCAAGCTTCTCTTCAACTCATATAGCCCATCTTAAGAAGGGCAAACAATTGTCAGCACAGGTAATGCCTGTCTCAGCATCACAAAGCTCTTTGTAGGACACGTAGGATAACTAAATATTTAATAAACATGTAATTAACATTTGTAACATGTTAAGCAACAGGGAGAGATGTCCAATTTCCACTTAGTGTTAAAAAAAGTCATTGACACAAAAGCTGTAACAGTAAGTAGCTCATGTCTAGAAGTTCTGGGAAAAGGTTCCTGGATCCCTAGTGATCCTATTGCACTCCCAGGTCTTGCACCAGGGGACTCAGATGATCAGAGGTGTCCTACTCCCACAGATCTCTCAGAGCAAATAATAAAAATTACCACACATGATACTAAGATACTGAATAGGCAAATAATCAAACATTAATTCTGCGATTCTTTAGGGTGAAAAACAAAAACAAGTGTTCCAACTGTTCACCAAACCAAACGGATCAACAAGCATTTCTGTAGTCTCAAAAATATAAACTATGTGTCTTTTCAACTTGATTTATATACAAACAGTAATAAAACAAGTTACAGAACGACCAACTGATTAAACACAGAACAAAATACGTCTCATTCTTCAACGGGTTTCATATAACACACACACAAAAAAAAATACAATGAGGTTTTGATGTGCAAGATTTGTCTACTCATTTGTCCAAGCACCAACCTGATCTCCACATAGAAGAACAAGACTGAGAACAGCAGAGTCATTTTAACAGGCTGAAATGAAGTAGGACATGAAAAAAGATGAGGAGCAGCTCTCCATGATAAAGGGAATGCAGGCAGCTATACCACTGGTTTAGAAATACTGATGTCAATAATCTTGGAATACCACAGAACAAATGTTCAGGGGGAAAAAACAAAACACCAAACAAACACATAGGACCCACCCCCCATCCCAAACCATAAGCCCTGACAATAAACTGGGAGGGGGAAAAATACTAAAAAACCCCCCAAAAACCAAACAGGGCATACAAAATTTAGGCCTGAGACAGAAATCTCACTGTCTTTTCAAGGAATACAGTTTTTAATCCTTGAGTATGTATATTAGACAGCCACTATCAGTCATATTGCTTCAGGTAGATGTAAATAAGAACAAGTGAAACAACAAACCACACTGACCACACAGAAAGTCAGGGGGTTGATGAACAGAGAAGCTGAGACCCATCACAAGTAACAGCAATTTTATGGCCAGGAGCAAGAAGGAACTCCATGCCAGCTAGCATTTAAAGGGCCTCAAGGGTAATCCACTGGTCAAGTGCATTAAAAGCAAGTGTGCTGTCTTACCCAGGAGACCAAACATAGCACCCAGCTCTCCCAGGAGCAGCTGACATTGCTGATTCAGAGTGATTCTACAGTTAACACTCAGGTCATGCACTGTAAGAGAAAGACGGTTTAGAAATGAGCTAAAAATTCAAATAGACAATGTAAAAGCATATTTTAAAAGTTTTAAAGCAAAAACCACATTAGACCTGGAAAATAAGAAATTTAACTGTTCTGCAAGGGTTCTAACAACGTCCAGACCAAGAAATCAACAAGATTTCTTTGATGGATAATCATGACATTTATCACACAGTAATCAAGAGCCTAGCTGCTTGGAAACTTGTTTAGGATGCTAGATACACTGTTCTGTTTAATTTCTCCATCTACCTGAGCCAGGGGCTGAATCTGATCTGAATCTCTTCTGCAGACAGAGTGATGAAATTAACTACATTACCAACCAAACAATCCCATATTGGAACAAGGAACTTAGGGGAAAGCTTTCCCCTAAAAATAAATGAAAAGTAAAAATTAAACACTTTCTTGGTTAAATTTTAACAATTTGACATTTCCTTATTAACAGATTCCAGGAAGTTGGCAGACCTTAGAAAGGGAGATTTTCTTTAATTTATTATTATTGAAATGGTTTAATTCGGTAACCTACAAAGGTTACCAAAGACCCTTTTCCCCCACACCCCTAAACTCCAGAATATATTCCCCATCTGTACTTTCTCAGGTGAATGCCCAGTTTCCAGGATCCTTGTCTCGACAGATACAGCCCCAGCAAGCAGAACTTTTTGATCAGCTTCCAGCTGATTGCTGGAGAGCATTTGTTTAGGGCAGACGCTCTCATAAAATAGCATGAAAGTAAATTATGCTGTGCACAGGGTCACATAAGAAACACTCATTTTCAGAGTAATGACCTGGCTAACACAAGCAGCCTCTACTACTTTGCAATCCTGAGCTGCTCTTGATATGAGGAACTTTCTGGTAACTTACTCAAGTAGAACTGTCAAGGGCCAGACTCACATCTGCCACTGAGAGTAAGTGTGGTGTCCCAAAGGAAATCAGTATTAGTACTTCTCTAGCTGAGAAACTGTAGTGGCATTTACTAAAGTACTTCTGCTGCAGTACTTTCTAAAATTACTTCTTCAAACCTTCATCTGTTTTGATTGGTATAGGTCCATGACTAGCAAGGAAGCTATCAATGTTCCTTTGGGGAAAGCAGGGATATAGCTTCAGACAGAGGCCCTTAAATACGAAGCTGACTTAGCAGACAAACTGGTCAGTGCACAATATATGCTTCTACTTTTGGTTAGCATTACTTGAAATGTTATGTTAGCAGAATTCTGTTCCTCACATTTGACATTTCCCTAATCTTGGCCAGTCTACTCAACATCACCTGTTTCTGAATCCCTGCCCTGTATATTTCCTTCACTAGAAAAAGGAGAAATCAGCATGAACATGATACAGGCAACAATATAGAAAAAGAGCTTTTCTCTGTCCCTTCCCCCTAAAAATGATGCCAGTCAAGGAGTAACCTGTGACTTGTATGGAACTGGCAAATTGCCCTTTGGATACAGAAAGCAGGTGGGTTATGAGCTACTAGACACTGAAAGGCTTAGACTCAGACAGGGAAGAAAGGACATTGTTAAATCCACTCCTTAAAATCCTCAACAAAAGGCAACTGTCCTTTGCTAGCAGGCAGTTCATCTTGATGTCAGATCAATCAAGGCCACTGGTGCTTCAAAGGCTGCTACACTGATGCCTCAGAAATAGTTGTCCAGATCATTCCCAGTTCTAAAAGCTCTCTTTCAGCCATCTGCACAATTTCCCAGTCCACTCAAGAGTCATGCAAGAAACAGCCAAGATAACAGGTGTAAAATCTTAGATGAAAGCCAGCAGTTCCCAGAAAACAGATCTTAATTCTATACTCTAGTTCTCCAAGGCAGACTACAGGGCAACATGTAGTAGCCAATTTTTTAGAGGACTGTTAACACCTTTGGACAGAGACTGAGACTGAGAGGAGTAAAACACAGGGGTCCAAGAAGGCAAAGGAAATAGCCCTAAAAGAGGTAGATGTAAGAGAGGTGACATTTTCAGCTTTATTTTACTTGACTGGACAGAAGCACAGATCACTTGGGCCATTTGTCAAAAACAAGAGAAGATTAGAAATTACAAGTGAAAAAAAAATAACCTAGACTAAAAAACAAATTCACCCAAGAGTTTAATCAAGTAGGGCTACACTAGATATTGTACTATTTATATAACAGAAAAATACTGAAATGACTGGCTATTTATGAGTAATTATCACACCTATTATAAAAAGATTTGTTAAGGGAATTTTGGCTGTTACATAATTATTCTATGGGACACCATCTGTCTTCATAAAATTACATGTTGCTTTCACCAACTGCTGTAGTAGACTCACCATTCTCATCCTGCTTACCTGCTGCAGCATGAGGAGACTATTCATATCATTGTGAATTTGTCAGACCCAAATATCAAGCAGTTTCTTTTGACCACCTCCTCCCATGTTCAGCTAATACCTGAAGGGTGTAGACCTTGCACTGACTCATCATTAACTCTTGCTTTACTGCAGCTTTTCTTTGGCAGCAGAGTTAGGATCTCAATATTAAGGGATGCTTCGGTTATTCTTAGTTTTTACTTTTCCCTCCTCTCTCTTTTTCAAGTTCTGGCAAGGCCAACTCAGAACTTTTAACTGCTCAAACAGCTCCTGTCTACAAAATAGGATCTTCTGCAGCACATTCCTACTCCATCCCTTTGGATAGGGTGTTTGGATAAGGTCAAAGGTATATATTCATTTTCCTTCCAATAAATATTGCAGATATGGACCAAAGGGTTTCAAATTACAGAAGGAGGAGTGGGTAACACATTTAGCTCCTTACTTTCTCTGTATTCTTGTCAACAAGAACAGTCAGCAAGGGCCAAAAAAGGTCAGCAAAAGTTTGAAGAGTGGTGGCACAAAAATTGTCACACAGCAATGCCAGCTTTCAGCCCACTGGTATGGGACAATGCAGGACCAAGGTTTTATACAATTCAAAATCTCTCTCCTCTCCCTGAAAAAAATAATTGTAAGGAGTCACAAATTATGATGGCTGTTTACATAGGCCTTGCTACTTTGGGATATCAGCATAACATACAATAATAAAAACAATCAAAATAACAAAAAAAAACCAACAAACACACACCCCAACGAAAAATAAATTAACAGAAATGAAATCCAAAACACGACAAAACACAATTAGTGGTTGAATTGAGGAACTGCATGAAAGAGCCAGATGAACTCTCCAGATACAAGATCACTACAACACAAAACATGAAGCAGAATCCTTTACCTATACCTGCATCTCGTTTTCAACTCAAGAGTCCTCAGGAACAGACTATGCATCAAAACATCAAGCTGAAAGTGCTGCTGAAAACAAGTGAAAGTTCAAACCAAAACACATTTTATCAAATAAAGCCAGACCTTTGTATCAAGTCTACATTTGTATTTCTTTTTTTCCGGTAAGTACAGAGAAGTTAACACAATTTGTCACAGCCACTAGGACAGTTATAACACAATTACCTGAAGTGGACTGTCTCTCTTTCCAAATGCTCACAGAATGAGCAATAAGCTCAGAAACCAGACAACCAAAGTAATCTGATTTTATTTTTTTTTAAACTGCAGAATGACCACTTTTTTTAAATTGAGGACTGGCAATTTAAAAACTGCCAAACATAAAATAATCTTATTAAAAATTGAATAAACTTTGATCTGGCACTATACTTGAACCATTAACATGTTACAACTGATAACGTCCTCCAAACGTAAGCCTCATATGGAAAACTGGCTGCAAGGCTTTAAAAAGGTGTGCAATGCAATGCACCAGAATTATATAAATGAGATGAAACAAGAGTCAAACACTAGACCCTTTAGGTAAGACCTATAAAAGGTGTCTTAAACAGATCCACATGTTAACCAGTGCTGGGAAAAACTACCATCACGAGCCACCAGCTTCAGGTCTGAGAACTACACAGCACTTATGTGTAGCCACATATGTGATTATTAAGTATTTTTAGAGTAGCATTCCACTCAACTGAGAAGGAAAGACAGCACTCAGCCACACACTGCTCAGCCACCCAGCCTGTTTTTGTTCTGCAGGCACAAAAGCAAATGACAAGAGCTGTCTGGGGCCGAGCCTGCTGCAGGTGGGTAAGCAAGGCCTCCCTCGTCGGGCTACCTGTAGTGCTTTCCTTCCAACCCTGATCCACCCAAAACACTGTAGTTTCTGTTACTGGCACCATGTGGCATCAGCCCACACAGTGCTCACCTCAAGTCCTGCTGTGTCAAAGACAGAGCTGACTCCAAGCTGTAGAGATGTGTTCCCTCATGGCAATCCCCAGACATGAACTCAACTGGATCGGCCTGGGCTCAGCACTGGGACACTTGGCCCCAAGGGACCCTTTACTTTATGGTATTGGGAGGCATGGAAGGGACTTGCTGATCAAATCTGCTATCAGGAAATCTACTCAATAAGAGATGCTTGTGGCAAAACTCCATCAATTCTTCCTCTCTTTCCAGATCCAAATAAGCCTGTAATTGTTTTGTGTTTCATCACTCAAATAGTGAGAAAAGAGGAAGGCAGAAGTTGTGGAAGAATACTTTTAAAATCTCTCCAACCTTCAGCATCCTTTGGTTAGAGCTCTTTAAAATATCTAATGGCAAAGTAGGATTTCGTCATCCAAACTGATTACATATTAAGTATTTATAATTCTATTAATACTACTGAAGCTGGGGGGCGGGGGGGACAGTGGAAATAGCTGCACATCCAGTGCACCCAGCAAACTGCTCCAGTGTTACACCTTAAGAATTGTACATAGCAGACATTTACAATACTTTACAATATTGTAACCTAAAGGGTCAAAATAATTCCACTTGCCGTGATCTGCCTATTTTCAAGGCAAAAACCTCCATACCCAAAAAAACAGAGAAAAAATCATCTGCAAACTGGCACACTTTTTTCAAACACCTATGCTATTAAAGCTAGACTTTCCCATGTTAATCCCTTTCTGAAAATGCATAATTTCTAATGTGTTTTAAATTAACCTCCCCTTTGGTTACTAGCTGAATTAAGAACCATCAAGAGCAACAGCCATCTCTGCCAGAGGTGTAATGTGCAGCATTAAACCATTTGGAAACATTTTTAAACTAATGAATGTACATCATAACCTTGCTGAACTTCGGTTTTTCAAATCACGTTCCTTGTAGGCTTCATTCTCAGTTACAATTACACTGAGTTCCTATAAAGCAAAGACTCTGGAACAGAAACTGTTGTGTGAGGAAGGGAATTTGGGAAAGCCCATTTCTCTGTCTGCTGCTGCTGCCTCTCCCCAGCCAAAGTGCTGTCACAGTACAGCAAAGCAGTGCAGAGCAGCCTGGGGACTGCCAGCTTGGGGCAGCTCCACTCAAGACAAGAAGGAAATGGATACTGCATGACTCTTATATTAAAAGCCCCATCCTCAGTGCCGATATATACTCTCCAACTCAATCAATAAGCACAGGACTGGAGCACAGCAATATTTCTAATACAGGAACAAAATCAGCTCAAGTAACTGAATAACAGGGAACAATACTTAGATTCAGCAACAGATCCATTGCTAGAAAAAGATTATTTAACACTAGCTGCTATAAATGTATTTTGATAAGCTCCTGTTTGTTGATCTTTAAATTGCTTTGCTGCCCTACAGATTATTCAAAGAAGGTAGAAAACAATTTTTTTTAAAATACAACCCAAGAAAAAATTATAGTGTTGAATCTTAGCTCTTGTGAAAGGTTTTAAAAGCATTCACCTAAATTTACTATTATGCTGTCATGCAAAACAGGCTTTCAATAGCATCAATGCCAGTACATCTCCCACAATAAAGCAACTTCTAGCAGACTCAAAAGTACAGTTTCTGGAGGAAAATATTAAGTCTCACTCCAGCTGGTAAGAACAACCCATTCACTATAAAAGCCCTTTCACATGCAGGTAGCTCTGCTGCTCTCGTGTATGAAGAGCAAGTTGCACCACATCACTCTTCCCAGCAGTGCTGCTTCTTTCCTTGAGGTCTGCTGAAAGCATGAGCAGCTGAGTGGTTAGCGAGGGTGACAGGAGTACACTTAACCATAAATGAACAGAAACTCAAATTCAGGGATCAGCCAGCAACAAAAGAACATTTGCAACAAAAAGTTTTCCATCTGTTGCTTCAGGAGCACAGGGTCATATCTCAAGTCCTTGCAGGAAAAGCATATCCCTTAGGAATAAGCATATTCCTAAGAGCAGGAATGCAGTGTTTGAAGCTAATCAAGGAAGCACTGGAAGGGAGTGACTCGTGAGTGAGCACAGATGAACATCAACCACTCCAGGCTCAAAGTGCAGGCAGAACACAAAGACCATATATCCCCACCAGTAGGTTTGGGTGCCACTGTCCCATGCAAAGAGCCAATAAAAGTGAAAGGGCAGCACACCAGCTACGCAGGGTTTGTCCTGGCAACGTTCATGCATGTTATTCACGATCACGGCTACAAGGTGATAAAGTCATCTACACTGCAGCAAATTCAAAACACCAATTCTCTCTTCCCTGCAATGGTGCCAAGGATAATCCTCTAAAGTAGGATGACCTTCCTGTCCCATCCTACGCAGTATACACTGTGCACTAGCCACTGTGCAAGCAAACAAACAATTGAGGAGGAATGCAATCCCTAAAAAAGATACCCAGAAATCTCAGGTCAAAATAACCCAAGCCACACTCCTTACTTTGCAGGTCAATCACATAACTTTATTTCTAAGGTATAAAGTAAAAATGCAAGTTGCATGTGAAAAAAGGTTAAAGCAGGTTGCAAAACAATGCTGAAGTGCAGAGATTTACATGGTATGAAGAACTGCTGATCTACTGCAATGAAGCAAGAAACAAAAAATAGCTCATTGTATAATTATACTAATATACAGCAATTTACTTGAGAGAAAAAAAGGATTATGTAGTTCTGCAGCAAGCAACTTGCATTAAATAGAGACAAAAAACAACTGAGAAAAAGCAGGAACTATGGGTAGCTAAAAGGCAACCAAAGTGTAATAGATTTGGTACTCTCATTAAAAACCATGACCTTCAACAAACTTGTGCTAATTGGTTGATGTTTGACATCTGCATGCAAAAGAAACCTTTTTAAGGTTCTACCATTTCAAATTCAATGCATTTAGCTAGCAAGCAGAAAACTGACAACACAGAGCAGCTTCACTACATTCTGTTATAGTTGATCCTGATTTCCTTTCAAAGGTCACATGTGTGCAGATACCGACGGGCTCTCTGGGTAGGGCTTAATCTTTGGTTATGCAAATAATTTTTCATAGAATGAAATATTAAGCCTCAGATCTTCCCTCCAGCTCATTGCTCCTCCATCCTGGAACAGAGGTTGCTTCTTTCTCAAGGCAGTAACACTACTTTCTTTAGCTGTTCTTTAAACTGGAACTATGAATTACGTCATTTTTAAAGGAATCAAATAAGGCATAAAAACAAAGGAGGTTTTCTGTATGTTTGCAACCAGTATCATTTCACCATTTCAGTTTAGAGAGCTGTCAAACCAACACTTATGCCAGTACAATTAACAATGTCACCTAATAGTAGATGGCGAATTTGCCACCAAGACAGTCATTTCATATTGCATCTAGCTGAAACTCACTAAAGTTTTTCTGAAAGTAAGGATGCTCTTCCAAACAAGCTAATCATCATTAAAGGTGACAGGATTTTCTATTTTGCTCTGCAAAGTGTTACTGAATGTTACTGGAAGTACCAGGAAAAAATGGTGTTGCTATATGAAGATTTGCAACTTAAGAGCCCTAATAATCAAGTGCTTTGAATTAAAGCAACAGACATATCATTTTGCACCTCGTTGCTCTCCTGCTGGTTTATGCTGCAGGGCCTAGAACATACTTGACAATGATCCAGACAGAATACTCAAGGATTTTTTTTGCATACACAGCATTTTAAAAGTTTTGACCAACATATCACAGTCATCAGCATAGAAAACATCTACATCTCTGTAGAACACAGAGAACCAGCACACTTGAGAACAGTCTTTGTTTTCCGCTTCTCATATCACCACCACATCCTCCAACACCCCGGAACGCACCTCAGTGAGGAAAGCAATCCTTTCCAGCAGTCACTGCCACATGCAATTCTCTCCACACCAAGGGATCCCACTAACACTGCTGCTATTGTGAGAATACATTTCCACATCATCAGTGCCAGTTTACAGCAACCTGGGACAGCTGTAGCCACTGCTGGATACTGCTCTTTTAGCTGGTACCAGTTTCACTTTCTCAGAGCACCTGGTTTCCAAAACTTTAGGCAAAAGCTAATTTTAGCAGTGATGAGTAATCTTAACGAATTTAAGAAATTCGGTGTGATTATGTTACAATACCATTTCCCACATTTCTAAGTGTCCATTTAACTTCTCCATGGTCCCTGTGGTTGTAGGGTACAAATACAGCTCATGGAAACAGCCTGCAAAAGTCCATTTCGGTTCTCCTTATCAAGTTACTGCAGGTAAAAAACAGAAGGGAAAGCAAAGGGAAACCATCCAGAAATATGACCAACAAGGCAGAATGACATTGGGGGTGACTGCCTCTTTATGCACACATCTGCCCCAGACTTTCAAAGCTAAACATCTTTACTCAAAGGAAAAAAAGATTGGATTAAATTTCCTATGCTCATGTCATTAAATATATGATGGAAAGCATAGTAAAACTAAATGAAATTGTAATTTTCCTGCAAGAGCAAAGCATCCTACTGCTGCATCAGAGTTGCTCTGAGATTTACACTGCACTGTGGAACAGCTAGGATGATGCTAACATACAAGGACAACTCCTCTACAAGTTTTTGGCTTTTATTATGAGTACTGATTTGAATAACAATAATCAGATGTCCTAGTTATGTAATGAGCTCTTAAAACATTTCCACATGTATTTTCTACAACAGTTGAGATCTTGCCCTAAATGACACACTTAGTTGTTCCACAGCAGAGAGTGCCTTTACTTTGCAATCACATACATAATCAAACACTGGTTTACACAAGCACCTCAAATACACTACACTTCAGAGCTTTCACACTTGCATACAAATGCTCTGACAGCAGCAATGGATGTGCATGGCATGTGTTATCAAGAAAAAACACACTAAGTGAGTGAAAGAAAAGAAGTATTAAAGATCAAACAGATGGGAATGGTTAATGCAAAGACAGAAGTTACAGCCTTATCTGCAATTGTCATTTTGGTCATCTCAACCTCCTTTCACCTTCTCTCAAAAGGTGACCAGGAGAAAGGCAACAGGAGCAAGCACTGAGTTTGGGGAGGGTGTTCAGCATTTTCAAACAGAACAGGTTATAACTTTTCCCCTCCTCTCTCCAGTCCCTAGAGCTGAAAAACTACTTTAGATACCCTGTGTGAGAACTGGAGTATTTTTATGTTTTGTGCTGAAACCTGAAGTTGTTTGCCTATGTCTGAGTGTGTGCACATAAAATAAGACTTTCTCAGCAGATAAAGTCAGACAACAAGATCAACAGTTCCACTGGCACACAGCTCTTGCAAGAGGTCCAGACCACATCAAGTACAGCTGCTTTTACAAGAAGTTGAATTAGTTACTTGGAGAGATCGTTAAATAATGCTTGAGTTTCCAAATTTGGTTTCAATTTGAGTGTGTTCACTGGTAAACAGTGAAGAGATGCAGTGGCATTACGAACTCTCAAGTCAGAAAAGCCAGCATGTGAAGAGTTCAAAGACTCGTAAGATCTTTCATTACAAACAGTTGGTCATCTTTTTGACCATGCACAAGTAGAACAGGCACTCATGAACAGCAGTTGATGTTGGTATTGAACATCCAGAGCAATGTCAGTCGTCTACCTTCTCCCCATTAGGTAAAACCACTTGATAAACCACTTGATAAGCCATATGACAACCACCTGGGGAGATCACCATCTGATTCATTTGCAGAACTCACCCCACAGAATCTGAACCCCCCCCAATTTACATATTTGAGACTGACGCCACATGCTACACACTCAGTTCAAGCAGTTCAGAAACAACAGAATAAGTCACAAATTACAAGAGATACAGCTGTAAGTTACCTGCCCCATTGATCATTGGTCCTTACGTGAGTTTTTAAAATCTGTGTAGAAAGACAAAAGGGGAACTGTGCAGCACTTTCAAAGCAAATAACTCATCCCTGTTTGTCACACACTACCAAAAGCTCAGATTCCCCCTTACGCTTTCTCCTCCAATTTGCTCAGTATTCTGAAAACAACACTCCCTCCATCATTCTCATTATTTAACTGCAGTTCAACCAGTGAGCTAGTTTGTTGTCTTTCAACACTCAGATTCAGTATCACCAATCCCAAAACCATTCCACCATCACAGCTTCAAATATAACATTGCAACAATCCCATCTAGTTTTTTAACATCACAACAATAAACCCTGGGCTAAAAAATAAAAAATTAAGAAGCCCACAGCAGCATAACAAACTGAAGATATTTCCTAGATTTAAAAGGTTTCCCATCTGTCTCTTGACCTAACAAATACTGCTTCCTGAAGTCTACTCTAACCCCAAATTCTGCATTATTGTTTCCATTCCAGATAATTCAAAATAAAACATTTTCAGAAATATGCATTTACATGGTGCTCAGCAGGGATGACAAAAACAACCATTTATTAGTTACTCATTCAGTTTCTTTTGATATGACTTCCATGGGAACATATATGGCAGTTTTACCAAATAAGCCATTACAACATAGATACTCCTACTGAAAAAAATACAAATACTTTGAGGGGTTGCAGTGCAGTGTGAAACACATCCTTGTGTTATTCTGGTTAATAGATATTTTTGAAAACTCTAGCTCTTTCCCCTTTAAAGCCTTCCACCTACGAAAGAACAATGCTCAGACAGGCAGCAGTCTCCATACAATAGCTGTTCTCTAATATACCAGGGCATTTGTTTCCTAGGAAACAAGCTAAAAAAAAAAAAAAACTCAACAAAAAGTATCCAGTATGTTAAATATGCAAATAAAGTAGGTCACGCTAGTCATATTTCACTCAATGGAGTGAAGGATCCACAATTCATTATATTCTGGAGTACAGGATTAGTTTCTCAGTAACTACTCAGAACTAAATGATCTCTATTTTTCCACAGGCACCTCTGAAGTACACCACCTTTTAGGAACAAATGCAAGATCAGCAAGAAAGGGCTTTACTTACAGTATGAAAATACATGTTGTTTTAATGCCAAAATATTCTTAATGCAAGTGTATTCTAGCTAGCCAGCTTTCTGCACAGTCTACAAAATTCTGATCAAAGCAT
>WEIV01008957.1:3144-34273 GCA_013390005.1 Calyptomena viridis | reverse complement strand
TGTCCCGCCCGCCGCCCGAGGATGCCCAGGCGGCGACAAGTAGCCCCGCCTGGCACGGAGGACGCCGCTCCGTAGAAGGGGAGCGGCCAGAAGGGCAGGAGCAGCGAGGCCGTGATTGCACCGCGGGGGTTCTGTGTGGGCGCCCTCAGAGCGCCTGTGTGCGCCACACGCGCGGGGACTCGTGAAGAACCATTTTACAATGATGGATAGAGTTTATGTTTTAGCAGACACTGAGTTTATATTGAACGTGACAGCTATAAAGTTATGTGGCTTAATTGTATTCATATGCTGTTTGGGATTCAGAGTCCACGTGGTCCGACATGAATTAATAGCATCATTAATAGCATTTTTTTGCTGAAAAATATCATCATTTCAACGGATCAAGTCTTCAGAGTTTTCTGGTCCAGCTCTAAGAGAGTGCCTGAAGAAGAGGAGGCTCAGGGGTGACCTCACCACTCTCCACAACCAGCTGAAAGGTAGTTACAGCCAAGTAGAGATTGGCCTCTTTTCCCAGGCAACAAGCGACAGGACAGGCTGTGCCAGGGGAGGTTTAGGGTGGACTGTAAGAGGAATTTTTCACGCAAGGAGTGATAGATACTGAAATGGGCTGCTGATTTGATGGGGTGCCAAGCTGTATTTGATGAGAAGNAGGAGGAGGAGGAGGAGGAGGAGGTGGCAGAGGAAGACACGAAGCGCCGCGCGACCGGCTCCACTTACCCAGAAAATGACATTGAAGCCGAAGATGAAATATTTGATGCAACAACTGACTTCAGGCCCCTTGTAGTGCTTCCCGGACATCCTCTGCGCTCATGAAGACGCTGTGCTCGCAGCCAGGGTGAGAGCCAATTTGGGGGGGGACGGGGGNTTATATTGAACGTGACAGCTATAAAGTTATGTGGCTTAATTGTATTCATATGCTGTTTGGGATTCAGAGTCCACGTGGTCCGACATGAATTAATAGCATCATTAATAGCATTTTTTTGCTGAAAAATATCATCATTTCAACGGATCAAGTCTTCAGAGTTTTCTGGTCCAGCTCTAAGAGAGTGCCTGAAGAAGAGGAGGCTCAGGGGTGACCTCACCACTCTCCACAACCAGCTGAAAGGTAGTTACAGCCAAGTAGAGATTGGCCTCTTTTCCCAGGCAACAAGCGACAGGACAGGCTGTGCCAGGGGAGGTTTAGGGTGGACTGTAAGAGGAATTTTTCACGCAAGGAGTGATAGATACTGAAATGGGCTGCTGATTTGATGGGGTGCCAAGCTGTATTTGATGAGAAGACGATCTAAAGAAACTTCAAAGCTTGCAAGTTGTAAAATATAAAAATTTATTCCCACAGGGAAACAGAAAGAATTTTCACCCTTCCCGTTCCCTGTCACATAAAGCAAAGCACACTTAAATGAACATAGATTATACATATGCATAACTACTCTTTGAATAAGCATCTACATTACATCATTAACTAGTTAGCACAGTCAACACCCATCTCCACCCAGATCCCCACCCCATGTGGGGTCTTCTGATGGTATATTTGGGGTTATCATCCTCTTAGACCTAAGAACACTCTGTTATAAACACTGCTTAACCACAAACTTGTTTAATTTTGTGAGACGCCAACTCATCTAGGATGCCACTTGCTATCTCCCTCTCCCTATTCCACTGTCCCTAGTGTTGTGACTATGCTTTTAATTCCAACCTTATCATTAACTAGGCAAGAGGAGAGAAGTAAATAGAAAAAAACCACATGAAGCTCTAACTTAGTTTAAAACCTTAAAACCCATATTAAAACTAAAACTCAAACCCTCTATTTCCAAATCACTGCCCATGGAAGTGGCGGAGTTACCATCCCTGGAGGTGTTTAAGAAAAGACTTGCTGTGACACTTGGTGCCGTGGTGGTGTTGGGTCATGGGTTGGACTCGATGAACTCGGAAATCTTTTCCAACCCCATTGATTCTGTAAGTGCAACTCTTTTAATTTTAAAAGGTGGCAGACTTCTTTGTAATAAATTACATTTCCCATCTCTACAGGATTGCAAGATACCACACTTCAGAAGCATTATACTGTTAGAACTACTGAAGATAGTCTTGGCTCAAGATCCTGTCACATCAGTTATGGGGCCTTGTCATGTGTCTTTTGAGAGAGAAGGGAAACATTTGTCACATCTGGTAGATGTTAAAAAGAAAAAGCATCTGCTGAAATAGATCCATGAAAATAAACAATGTTACTGATAAATGAGAAATTAATGCAACGCATCTATACTCTTTGAGTATAGTTTGTCACATGTCCTTGTGCGTGTTGTTAGCACTGTCTTTGCAAGATCATCCATGGGAAGAGGGTAGAAAAGGATGATTAGTAATGCATGTGTTCCATACCAGTGGATAAAAGCACATCACCACTTTAGTAGGGTATGGTAATAATTTTACAACTGGCTTCAAATATTGGTGACAATGTGTACAAACATAATATTACTGTCACAACACACTACTAACATCACGTGTTAGCATCCTTTAACATTTTAGTACTTCACAGGCAGGAGGAAAATATTGCAAAGTAATATTTATTATGATAAATTCAGTGACAATCTCTGCTGTTTTACCTATTAATCCGTTCATTCCAATCAACAACTCAAACTGGAAAGCAACCTACATAAGTTATAGCATCACATTACATAACTTCACTCGCTTTCTCAATTGAACATGGTATTATTATTGCCAAGTGTCTTTTTAAAGCTAAAAGCATTTCACTTTGACCTATCATCTGATGAGCTTCAGGAGAACGTGGGATGTCTGGTGTTAGGGGTGAGACTGCTCACTGGAATTGGGTATTGACCACAGAACCCTGCTCTTTCTGATTCACTTTGTCTGTACGGTTCCTATGCAGCCTCAAAAATAAGCAACCAGACAGCAAAGGCAGCAGAACAGCTTTGATGTAGGTAATTGATCTTTCAGAATGCCAGCTGTAACAGAGTCCTCTGCACAGCAGTCTCTCTGGTTTACTGACATATTTTGTCTCCCATCCAAAACAAACAGGGATAAAAAATACCCCCATCCTTCGGTTTTATGCCATCTCTTGTGGATTGCTTCTTACATGCTGTGGCCACCTAGGTCTGGAAGCTGAGCACAATGAGTGTGACAGCGCTTTAAAGTCACTGTTAGTTACCAGTCAACACTGAATTCTAGGGTGACGTTTTGTCAGAGAAGCCTGAGGCATTACTAAGCAGGAGCAATATTACCTTTCCTTGCAGCAAGGAAAGGCAGTTATTCAAATTGTGTTAGTTCATAATTCATCTGACGAGTCACAGGAGTACTAATGGATGGTATTTCAATGACAAAGCAATGTTTCTAGTAGCACAGTGTTTCATAACACTAGGCAATGCTTTGATTTGCTACTGACATTGGAGAAAAAGTCCCATCCAAATTACTAAGTCTACTTCCCATCTCTAAGATGCAGATATCAATGAACTTCTTCTGACTAAGGACTGGCCAACTCTAATGCTAATAAGTGTGGCAAGTCTGTGAAGTTCATATCTTAAAAGAGTTGCAGACTCTGAAATTCTTACTTTCCACCAAGTAAAGAGCTCTTACCCCAATTCCTCAAATCAATCATTTCTTAGATCCAGCACCTTTGTCTTTGTGTCAGCTCCCATTTTTTGATCTATGAATTCTTTGACATTTTCCAGGGAGAAAGAAATGCAAGGATGAGTGACTCGAGAAGAGAAATGGCAGAGCAGCACACTGAAGACTGTAGTTCCATGAGTTATCACATTGCCAATCTCACCTTATGCCACATGTAGTGAGATAAAGAGTTGTGGTCTAAGAGAAATTCAGTGTCTGTGTCCATAAGTCTAAGTATTTCCTAGACAGTTTATTTTAGCGGGAATTCATAGGATAGCAGTCTTCTTCCATGGGGAAACCATAGAGCTTTCTGCCATACAGCAAGATTTATAGAGTCAGAGATATTACCTACCTCAGAATATTTTTCAATCTCAATACCATACTAACCTGTAATGCCATTTGTGTTCATTCGATAGTTTTGCAACCATGAAAACACTTTGTTTGCTGCTTAGCAAATGAGTGACCCCCTGATGAGGGGACATTTTTAGATTTAAAAGGAATTCTGAGCTAAGAATTTCACAGGTCTAAACTCAACTAGTAATACAAGTTATATTGGCCTTGGTGGAATTACATGCTGTGTCCCAGATGTGAACATGACTTCAGCTTCTCTCAAAAATAACACAAATATTTTTCATTAATTTACAAGTGCAAGTACTGACTAATTACTGTTATGGGTAACACTAGTGAGTAGTCAGTTGCTTTTTCATATGAAACTTAGCTCTCAATACTGGATAATAATATCTTGCAGGACCAACCCAACATCATTATAATATGATAACAACAACATTGTTGTTCTGATGAGTCACAAAGCATTAAGCATGTCTGTACATCTACAGGGTTACAGACCAGAGTCTGAAGCTAAGGCATACCAAATAACAACCAATAACCAACCACATTAGGTCTGATTTTACTTTCTCATGAGAATGTGTATCTTAGCCTTTATTATCTTTCTCAAAATTCTGTACTTTTTGTGTCAGGCACCTCAGGCTGCTACCTCTGCTGCTTTTGAGAGGAAGGGGTAGAGTGGTGGCAGATTTTCTTGCCACGCTCTGTGGTCAGAGGCAAAGTAGCAGCCAGGGCTGCAGCTGCACCGTGGTGCTGCTTGGGGCAAACATTCTAACACACAGCTCTGTTTCTGTAGTGCTGTGCCTCAGCAAGCCCCTGTTCTGGAGTTATTTTACAGAGTTCTTTCTTATCAGAAATTTATCAGGAATTATTCCCTGACTGGTCTATACAAAGGTGAAGCAGGAATAGTATGACGTACCTGGTCCCTGGCTCACTGTGACACAGTGACTGCAGGTGTGGTCCCAAGCACTCTTGCAACCAAACTGGCTCCAAAATGCATTAATTATGAGGTACCCACATCTCAGAGGTTTTAACAGCTGCTTACTCTGTAATGCTACTCAGAATAACAATTATTTCTTCTAAGTGTGTTTTAAATGATGATAAGATTTTCTGCAAATTCGCCATTTAAGTAAGCTTTAATATGGTTCCCTTCAAGGGTTTCCTTTACTCAGGCCTAAACCACCTGAGCTTCCTCCATCCTTTCTCCTGTGCAGACTTGTTTTTCCTGGGAGCCTGGATCAGAGTTTTCCACATGAACACTCCCTCAGGAAACATTCTGGCATCTCTTTCCAGGAAGATCTGTAAACCTGTCAGAAGGTTGGGGAGTAGAAGCAGGAAGTAGAATGAGAGAGCACACCTGCAACTCTGTTGTAGGCTTTAACAGAGTTGTAGCCAGAGTCATAGGAAAGAAGGCTGGCAGAGCAATTAATCTCAGAGCCCAGCTTTTAGAACAGTATTCCACCATGGCCTGGCCAACAGTTTTGCCAAAAGGCATTGGAGTACATGTTTGGCCATCTTGGTAAGGAGTTTAGCCCCTAGATCCCTGTGGAGGCAGGTCTTTAAATTGTCTTGCTGAGAACAGAGTGGGAAAAGCCAACTTTGCAACAAGCTCTCATTTCAAACCCAAGCAACACTTCTCCCATTGTATCTTGATTCAAATGGCTGTAGAGATGCTGCAATCTGACAGGACTCAGTCATTGCCTTCACAGCAGAGAGCTGATCCAAAACCCTCTGCAGAGAGTGATGAGGTGCTCAGGGGTATCAGCATCTGCTGGAGAAGGCCCTAAATATGCAGTGCAGCACCTCCTAACCTCTGTCAGAAACATGCTTGCTCATCTGAGCAGTGATAAAAGGGTTGCCATATTTGCTGTGACACCAGTGTCTCCTGTCTGTCAGAATACAGAGCGAGGTGTATCCTGGACCTCTAACAGGGCATTAGGACTGTACAAGAGTTCTCCAAGCCATCTGATAATCCCAGAGGAAGGTAGTTGATATGTTTAAGCTGATTTCCTCACACGTTTATGTCTGGTTTTTCATACACTTCCTTTTTTCACATCTAAGGACAGTTACCACATAGTTGGATCAAAGATACCAGTTTCCTTTACCCTGGTATTGACACTTTTGATTTCTCAGATGTTACGCAGAGCTGCCACAGCAAACATAGCACTTGTAATAACACCAGAAAACAGGTATTTTACAGCAGTATTCTGTATAGTTTTTATCAGTGGAGCTGCTTAGGAACGAGGTAGATAAAGTAAGTTTTTAAACATTCACACACTCTTTAGGCACCTTTAAAAATCAACACTTGAGAAAAATATACAATTTACTTGTTCGCAAGTTCAGTAAGTGGAAATTTCCATGCCTTTCTTACTCTTACCTGTTGCATTAACCAAACCAGAAATCTTCCTGCAGATGAGAACAGGGTAGCTACTAATATTCTTGTTGGGTTGAACAATTACTTTTGAAGTCTGTTTTTTTTCAGTGGCTTGACACTTGCTGTATGCTTCAGGACCTATGTTTCTCTGTGAGTCTGGAGGGTGGAGTTCATTTTAGTTTCCTGCTCTTCTTCTACCACATTAATCGTACCATCAGCTTTTTACTGAGACTAATATCTGAAAAATAAAAGAAAACCCACCCCAGACCCATTTCTAGATTCATCTCCATCTTACCATTTCGTGTATCACCATTTTTAGGCACATCTTCAGGCTCTCACAAAGCTATTAAAGTGCCCTAAGATTTCCAGGCTTGATGGTTTAGATTATAGCAACTTGGAGGCAAGGACTATGACTTCTCCTTGTTCCTGCAAGTGGCAAGCACAAAATGCTAATGTTGTGACAGCGAAACATCTAAAGCAATTTTAATTTAAAAATATACCTCTCTGTTGTTTTGAACTCAAGGATACAAATACATCTATAGACATACAATGTGAACCCAGTAAATATGAGTAACAGCTGAAAATGTGAAGAGACTGATAAGGAACACAAAGTGATACCAAGAAACACATGTATACTTTGTCTATTCCTCATCTGCTTTCAGGCAGGAGAAATCTTCCTTTTGAAGTGGGCCTTCTTGCTCTGTATAATGTATCAGTCTGCAATCGTCAGAAAGTTGACATTTTTCACCCAGAGGTATTAATCTTTTTTAAGAGATCTACTGTGAGCAAAATGTTTTTTCTTAGAGGAAAGACATTTCTGCCCCAAATCACAGTGACATGTATGTCAGTGTCTAAAAGTTTTACAGATTTTACATCACCAAATTCACCAGATCAAAGTATGTGGCTGCAACTACTCAGGACATTATGATGTTGCAGCCCAGCCTGAGTGACAAACTGTTAAATGTGTCCCACATATGCATACACCTACAAAATAAGACTCAGTGGAAGTTATATCACACATGTAACGGAACGGAAAAAATAGAACAGGACTAGGGAGCTTTTCAGTTTTGTCTTGAGAAATAGCTATAATTTTCTTATTACCACAGCTCTTTCAGTACAATTCAAAAGTTTGAACTATTCATCATGAAGGCAAATCTGCTAAAAGCATCAGCTGTTTAAAAATGTTAAGCTCCAAAGTGGGTGGGCAGAGAGCTTACAACGAGTCCATTGTTCTGTACTAAGCACAGTCACTCTGAGCCGGGAACAAAACCGAGAGCTGGACAAAAAGGAGGTCCAGCCACCTAGTGGTAAAATATCTCGCTGTGCAGCCTGCTGGTGCCTGCCTTCCCCGGGGATACTCGCAGGACCTCCGTGTGCTCTGGAGAGGGAGAAAGGGACATTGCCCAAATTTTAACAAATGCAGGAAGCAACAGCAGAGAGGTATCTAGAGAGCAAGCTAAGGTGCACAGAACCCTGCAGCCAAACTGGATGACAGGCAGGAGCAGTGACCATATCAAACAAGGTCAGCTTTGACTAGGTGGACAAGGAAGAGCCTGCAGTCAATGTTCTACACTGCAGAAGTACACCTGTTTACAGGTGCCTGCTTACAGTGCTTATTCAGTCCTTCTTTCAGAATAAATCTTTGTCCTAGTCATCCTATACTGGCTACCCTGCCAGTATAGCATCTGTATAGCAGCATTCAGAGAAAAATTTTGTGGTTTTTCCATAGCCCCATAGCAGAGAACAGCTTGTCCAGTTGATATGCACAACAGAATGGTGCAGTGCACTCAGGGCCCACTTCACACAAGGAAATGAAACGTGTAACCCAAATTGTCACAAGTGAAACAAGAATGATGCAATCAAACAACCAAACAAAGAAAGCCATATGCTTAGTCCTAGTTGGGATAAAATACCCATAAATTTATTGAGGGTGAACTGTTTTATACCTTCTGTATGGTTACAAAGTAACAGAAAAAGCTTAATCTCAGCAAAGCCTGAAGAGACATCAAAATACTATGAAATACTTCAAGGAAAGTATAAAACATGAACAATTTGTATGCCTGAACATCTCTTGGTATCCAGCCCAGTATGCCAGAGCTCCCATTCCAAATTAGAAACCCCTGTCTCCTTGAAAGAAATCAGATGCAAGTCCTGAGGGGCCTATTCTGCAACTTGCTTGGGCACTGAGAAGAGGTATCCAGTGGGATGGCATAGGCAGTTTGGACATTAAATGACCATTGGCTTCAACATGAATTGAACCCCAGTAAAAACATGGAGCAAATCATTTGTTTACCTAACTGTAGATCTAAGTGCTTCTCTTACAACAACCAATAGTAGAGATACAGCCTCCCTTACATGGACAGGCAATTGTTCCATCTCTGTTCATTCACCTACAGAGTAACAGCATGATATTAAATTCCCTGTTGCTACATTTTACTCTAAGCTAATTTGACTGCTACTCAACCCTTTTGAAATATCAAATTTTGTCCAAAGCACATCCCTTTCTTGGTTTACATGCACATGAAACTGCATTGCAGGTTGTACTCAGCTACCAAACACTGGCCAAAGTGCAGTAATGGTTATACCAGGCATAGCCAGGTAAATATGAAATAATTCTGTGAAACTCCAAATGGTTAACTTTGTGCTGTGAGAATTTTTGTAACTTAAAACAAAGTTTTTCTCCAAGTAGTACTGCAGCATGAACTGATTTTAGCAGACACTTTTGTTCTTTATCAGAAAACACAGTACCAGAGGGAATACAGAGGATAATACTTCCCTTGAGGTAGGGGATATCCGAAGTCAGCTCAGTGTTACTTGCTGACAGCCACTAGTGTAGAAAAGAAATACAGCTGTTTCCTACTAGATTGATATCAGCTACTATATATCAATCTCTCACTTCTGTTTGTGAAATGTTTCTGTTACCCACAAAGGGTAGCTAAAAAAGCAGGAGGGAAACATCTGGTTGCTACTTTGAAGTAGTATTTGCCATTGATTCTCCCATGAAAAACTAGAAGATGGACAGGGATGCAAATTCATCCTGAATGTTTTGCCAAAGTTCTGTTTTAGGGAGTGTTTGAATCTCCCAATGAGTAATTACACTCATTTTTCATCTGGTCTTTACCAAACATGCTCTCTTACCTGGCTAACACAAGAAATTGACTACCTGGTGCCTGAAACATTGTGTTCCTCTGTGGAATGCCCCCTGCCGTCTGGCTTTACCCCTTCGAAGTCCACTAATGGATCACAACTGATATTTGCATTAAACCCTACACCACAATACTTTCAGAGCTGTTTGAAGCCACAGAAAGAAGATGAGTACAAAAGTCAAGCTTTTCACTTCTGTTTTATCTACTGGGAAGCTGAAGCAACAGATAAGCTGAAATGGACTTCCTTAGAGCATCTCAGTGGCCAGGTGTGCTGCCTGTTCCTGTACTCAGCAGTCAGTAAAAGGCTAGGGCAGAATGCTGGATATAAGCATGCTGCTTCAAAATCTCAGTCTGCTTTTCCTTTCTTCCCAGGTGAACAAGGCCTCGTCTTTGGGATGGAGTAGTATCCAAATCTGCATTCTTCTGCCATACATTTTGGGTATTCATTGAAACTGAGTTATTTTCTAAAGGCTTGAAACTGGAATTTCAAAGCTGCTGACTTAAAAAGGGGTCAAGAAGGAGAGCAAAAGAAAAGGGATCAGTGTTCTCAGGCAGAAAACAGGGAAACAGCACCTCTTTCCATTTGTAAAATACCCGTATGGGTCAGAGTGGGGTGGTTTGGCAGTGAGTACAAATGTATACAATCCTGTAGCCATTTGGGGCTGTCTACACTCAGAGCACCACTGCTGTCTTACTTTCCACTGCTCTACAGGCTGCCTGCTGTGCTCTGTAAACATATTCCTCTCCTGTGGTTATTTTTGAAGCAGCTCCCTAAAACAGATGCTCTCATATGTGTCTCTTCCCCAGTACACAAATAACACTCTGCATCGTGTTCCTGCTATGCTTTTGAACTAAATTAAAAAAAAGAAAGAAAAAGAGGGTGGGAAGAAGAGTATCCTTTCCCACTGGTGATTTCTGTTGTAACTTCCATGGCACTGCTCTGGAGCATACCCTTAACAGAGTGACCTACAGATGTTTGGTTTTGTTTTCTGGCCTTCTTCCTTGCCTGTCCCCAGATTCTTCCCTCTTTAGTCCCTTTTCAACTCTCTCCTACTTCTTCTCTGACTTCTGGAAGCACTGCAAAAAACACAGGTCTCAAAAACTTACTCTTGAGTAATACTGCCAAAGAAGGATCCACATGTACCAGCTACAGTTTTTTCCTCCTTGCACAGTATTCCTGCAGGCAGCACTATCATTGTTTGGCACCCAGGCACGCCTGCTTTGGGCATCTCACACTTTTCCCTTGGAAGGAATCCTTCTGAAATACTTTGTCCTTCACTTTTCCTGGTGATAGTAACATTGGTATATTCCTAAAGAAGTGAATTGAATGCAGAATGGACTAGCTTGAGACACATGGATGCTGACATGTTTCTGTGAACCTGACACAACCAAATCAGTAACACCAACAAGAGGCAGCTAATAACATCACTGGAAAGAGCTGAACCAAGCTACCACCCTCTCTTGATCTTTCTTTGGAAACCAGATCCAGTATATTGTTGTCAGCTCTCAGAGGATCCTCTCTGCTCTCCCAAAGCAGTAAACCCCAACTTGGACTTCTGGCTTCCAAAGACATGAAGAGAGCAGCCTTAACTCCAAAGTTATGTAACTTTCCAACATCTATTTCTAGGTGTTGAATGTAGAGAAATCAGCCAAGCTATCAATCACCCTACCCATTCCAATGACTAAAGTGTGTCCTGAGTTGTGGAAAAATGTGTGAAGTAAAATATCCCTGATAAAATATCTGGCACCTTTTATGCACACAAGGACTCACTCTGCTAGCCTTGCTTACTGATTAGCTGGGAAGTATCCTATGGGTTTAAAGAGATCTGATCAATAAACTACTTTTCATGAGCAAAGGAAGTAAGCACAAGCCAATAGTGGTAGAATCAGAGGAATTACATAGGTGTTCATAGGCCTATTAAGCTTACACGTGAAATCCCAACTCTGAGAAAATCTTTAACAGTTTGGGTTTTTTTAGCTGGGAGTAGAGAGGTTTTACTACACAGCTTCTTGCACAACGTTCCTACCAAAGTGCAAAACAAAACCAATTTGCAGAGCCAAGGGCATAGAAAGAGAAGAATATTTTCCCCTGTAGCCAAGGCCCTGTGTACAATCAGCAAGAAATTAGAGTCCATAAAATGCAACTTGTCAGAGGCAGTCCTGGTGGTAATAACAGCATTCCTGAAAAGCTGTTGTAACGTTGTTGTCGACACAACCTCTGGAATGCCAAAAAAGGTTTCAACAATTGCTAATGCCACTCAGTTTTATTTGCTTCTTCCTAAGGGACTGGAAAACAATCAGGCCGTTCATTTCTATTCCTGCTCTTGGCCTGATGTCTCTGAAAGCAAGGTCCTACAATCTTAGGTGCCTGCAAAAGCTTTGTAATCTCTGTGCCACCAGTAACAAACAGACTATTGTGGAGGGACAGGGTTTAAATTGGACTCATAAGGTTCAGAAATATTTTTCAGTTTGCATCTTTTTTGGTTTTTTTTTACGATGTAGTCTCTTTCACTTAACAGCTGTGCTCCCCCTAATGCTAGAAAAGGAAATAAGCCTTCTACTATTCAGTGCTGTCTAAGAGGAGATACAAAGATACTTGAGACAGGCAGGCCTTCCACATCCCATGGAGGTTTTTTAGCCTTAAGTTACATCTCCCAGCATGACTTGGCCAACAGAAGAAACCCGAAAATATGAGTGTTGCCTGCTAGGCAGAGCTCTGTGCTATGCTGTGAACTATTACATCATTGCTGCTTTAACACAGAAAATGGATCATAGCGTGATTTCAGGAGGAAGTTATGGGCCCAACTGCTCAATAGTGGGAAAGGGAAAAAACTTCAGCTGCTCTGCCAAAAAAAATATCCAGACCCAGCATGATGTAAGCCTGGAGATACACACTAAAGTTACATACACTACAGGGTTCCAGATAGTAAGGCATGTTAAAATACCCATGCCCAAACAGAAAACCAAAATGAAATAGAGAGATAAAGTAAAATCAAACATCTTCAGCCCCACAAAGCAGCTATGTTGGGGAACACAGAGGCCCCATCCCCCTTTTGCTGACACATGGAGCCCATAGGCTGCGATACAAACATGGCTACACAGAGATAAAAGGATGTACTGACAAAGGATCAGGCCACAAAACAAGAACAAGGGCCAACAGTGATAGGAGATAGTGGAATGGCTTTAAACTAAAGGAAGAGACTTCAATTAGATATTAGGAAGAATTTCTTTACCATGAGGGTGGTAAGGCAGTGGAACAGGCTGCCCGGAAAAGCTGTGGATGCCCCATCCCTGGAAGGCCTCATTGAAGGCCAGGCTGAACAGGGCCCTGAGCACCTTGATCTGGTGGGCGACATCTCTGCCCATGGACCAAGAAATAATCTAGTTGCAGTACAGCATCCTCTGTCAGAAAGATTAAAACCCTCAGCATGTTAGCAGGGGAGCAAAGGAAGAGAAGGTAGCAAAGGCCTCTTGGTGTCCTTACCCACTGCAAGGGGCAGGGGCTTATAATTCCCAACATATCTGGTTCAATTACAACTCAAAATCAATAGCTGAGTGTCAGCACAATATAGGTGAGGAGAGTGACAAGAGGACATTCCCTTTAGGGGAACAGGTTGAGGATGGTGGACACTAGCAAAGGACACCTGCTGTTGCTGGCCTTCCACCATCCCTAGAACATGTGTTCCCATCCCCACCAGGATAACACCTCTTCCTCCCTCACTGCATAGTGCAGACTTCATCTCTCTTGTACAGCCATTTGGGCAGCTGGGAAAGATAGGCCAGGAACACACATCCAGGGTGGATGTAGCACCATGCAATGGAAAGAGCTTCCTGCAGCTCACATCTCTTCACACTGCCACAAAAGGCTGAGCCACCTCCTCCAGACACCTTCTGTCCCCTACTGCCACCAGTTAAGAGAAAAAAGACTAGCACTGTTTTAGTTAATTTTAAACCAGTGAAAGCTGATTATCGCTTAGAAAGCCTAATCCATGCCTGCTTTCCAAATACAAAGGGAAAAGTGCATATGTTTTCCTTTATATAGGAAAGAAGAGTAGACTAGGACAAGAATCTCTTCAGGAACTATGAATCAGAGGACTTGATGAGAGCTGTCCAGTTTGATTCTCTTTCTAACTACCACTGCAGAGAGGAGTTGAAATTATGCTGCACTAAAGCTCTCAGCACAGTGTGGTCAGCTGTGTGCTATCAACACCCTTGTCCTGCAGGCTCACCCACACTTGGAAAAAAGTATTCCTGCATGTCAGAAACACTAAAGTTCAAAAGCAGCAGCCAATGACAAATCATGGAAACTTAGGTGCTTATGACAGCTGGAACAAAGATTTAGCAATACACATCACGCTGACCTCATCAAGCCATGAGCAACAGATGTACTTTGACACCAAATCCTCTTTCTTCACATTTAGTTGTATTAACCATTTGAGTAAGGGCTTCCTCCCACATACCTATTTTCCATCACCCTTAATGCATGGCATTCTGCCACCCAGAGAGGAAAACACATTCACCTTCTTCAGGTCACAGAACAACTCCAGCCATGCTTGAAGCTAAGCAGTCTCCCAGCTGCCACCACTTGAGTCACATCAGTTGAAGCTGATTTAAAGGGAGCAGACATCAAACAACATTGATCCATTTCTCCTGCAAAAAGTACACAGGGAAAGGCAAGGACAGGCAATAACAGTCCACAGATCTTCTAAAAGACTTTGGTGTAAGGAGCAGAGCTGCACTGAAACGAAAGCAATGCAAGGAGGCTGCTAGGTTGCCCACATGCCCTGGTGACAGGGGAAGGCAGCAGCTTCATCTGCAACCATTACCTGTCTTGGCCCTCTGGCAATAGAGCCAGAGAAAAAAGGGCATTCCAATTCCCCTTCTCTCTTTCTGCAGATGGCAAATACTCAGATTTTCAGACTGCTCTTACACCTTCCCATGCTTCATCACAGCAAATATTTGCAGCAGACAGTGCTTCTGTTTGAGCCATCTCCTCCTTAGACCAATCTCTTCCTCTTCTGCTTTGTAGTCTTTACTTTTCTATTTGCATGGTTTGCTGAAAGGATGAAGGTGTTGCTCTCCTTACCCTCCCTGCAGTGGTAAAACCTGACAGGTTTACCTTAAAGCCATCACTTCTCTATTGCTGTCACTGTAACAAGAAAACAGAGCTCCACTCTTCTTAGGGTTTTCCTCATAGATGAATACCAGATAAATTTGGCCCATCTATACAAGGTTCAATGACCCTCTTAAAATACTTGAATCCCTTGGAATCTAATCTACAATACAATTTTTAACAAGTAGAAAGTCACCAGCACGACCTCATAGGTCCATGTAATCCCAAAGTGAAAAAGCCTATATTAATCTTGCAAGGCTTAAAATCAACTTCAGATAAAGATTGAGCAGAGTTAACGGAACCAGCAGACTAGGCTAGACACCTTTTCTAGTTCAGGCAAGATCTATATGAATAATCCTTTGATAAGCATCACCCAGACTGGTCTGGAAGGAGTTTTGTTTATTATTTGGCTTGTTGCAAAGAGCCACAGAGTGTTTCTTGGGGGCCTGCAAACCAATGCAGGATGAGAACAAAATAGTGAGCATCTGGGGCTTGGTAACATATAGTGACAGCAGAAAAACTGCATATGGGTACCATCATCGGTAACAAGATGTTATAAGTGTTCAGAAGTTTGTAAGTGCTTTTCTTCAGGGGTAGTCATACACAAGAGCAGTACTAGTCTTCTCCCCTACAGCTATCAGCATCTTCTAATCATCTTCAGTGCAGTTGCTTTGTCCTTATCAGCAGGGCCACGAAATTGTTTACAGAGGAGCAGGCTGGTCAGGTTATCTGGCAGCCTTAAAGCTGTCTCTTTCTGACAAACACCACGTGTTCTGCTCCAGGAAGGGGCTAGCCCTTACTTTGAACAGTAAAACAAGCCTCGTGGTAAATCAAGCTAAAGTCGGATTCAATGAATATATCCAAAGGGAAACATTGTAGTG
The DNA here is from genome assembly GCA_013390005.1 of Calyptomena viridis. NCBI lineage: Eukaryota > Metazoa > Chordata > Aves > Passeriformes > Eurylaimidae > Calyptomena > Calyptomena viridis. Next base: position 18,802 of record WEIV01008957.1, on the reverse strand, counting down.
TCAGGCAGGTGATTTGGCAACATGAACTTTCACAAGATAATAACTGACAGCAGCTGCAGACCAGAGCTGGCACTTTAAAAGTGGGCTTTGTCTTTGGCTGTGAGAAAAGAAGTGATCTTAGTTTGTATTGTCTCAGGCAAGATTACTAATGCAAGGTAAGTAAGAGAGCAAGCCAGTTATTTTTAACAAGAACTAACAGAATGAAACTTCTGATTGGCATCATGCAGTGCTTAGTCCAGCGTGACTCATACTGAAAGGGCAAACAGCTCTGTTTGTGATAGGGTGTGAAGTATCACACACTAAAAACATCTTTCCCCAACCAATGTCTGTCCATAAAGACAGAGAACAGGAAGCACATCCTTCCTCCCTTGGGTAAACCCACCTGAAGACAAAGAACATCTGTTGCCATGCAGCTTCTTCATGGAGTCATTTTCTGTTGCAGACTTGGAAAAGGACATCCTGTGACAGATACCACAAATGATTGACTGGAGGAGAAAAATACTTTTGTCTTGTGGCTTCATGTCCCTTTACCATTGGATTTTCATGGGCACAATTGAGTTTTAACCTGACTGGTTATCAAAAAAGTTCATCCATTCACAGTTAACTCACATGTAAATAGTATTTCATATGTGTTCCCAGGGTCCCTTGGCAGCAATGGCAGCCTTCACTGCAAGAGTGCCTAATCACATTTAAGGAAAATTATGAAGTAAAACTTTGGGCACTATCCTCAAAGTCAATGAAAATTTGTTTACACCTCCAGTGATATCTGACAGCAAAGGAACTGTTCAGATTGCTTTAAGATGTTCTGCAGAGAGTCAAAAAGGCAAAGCCCTAACTACAGTACCAGAAACCTGAGAATAAGAAGCCAAGTTCTTTCCCTTGCTGTCAGCTCAGAGGCACAGCAGGTTCAGCGAGACGCAGACTGAGCACCGGTAGTGCCTGCAGCACTGCCTTGGTCTTACCACCTCATGGCTCAAGATGCCCTGTTCCACTCTGAACCTTCATTAAAGCTAACCAGGCTGAGCTCTCAGCATGACTCAGCAGCAGTCACTGATACCCAGTTTTCACATTTAGCTTTTGAATCTTGTGTGCAGAGTTTATGCTGCATTACAGGTCTCTTCAGAAACTTTATCTGAGATAAAGACAAACACAGCCTATGCATTAAATATAGGACAATAACACAAATACAGTTATTCCAATTAAATCTGAAGACTGAAATAAAATGCAAACATGGCATATTTATAAAATGTTACATTCTTCCCCCGTACTTTTTTTTCTCAAATGAAAGTAGGTTATAGCTGGAAATTCCTGTTATTTGAGCTTGTCTTCTATCAGTTCTTGGAAGATTTCTTGTAATACCCTTAGAATGTAAAAAAATTATCTTGAAATTATTATATGGAACGGCTGTTATTTTGGTAAGCTTAAGAAATAAATTCTTATTACTAAACTGCAGTAGAGATGGGTGAAAGTTAATTTTATAGAGTAGAGATGAGAGAGATTCGTTAAACTTCCCTTACTGGTAAACCTTTTGCACAAATAAAGCACAATTGGTTTGGGAAGTATTTTTATCTTCAACTAAATTTGTCTAGAAAAGACTTAAGTTTTTCAGGAAGCAGCATGATACATCAAACCTGGTAAGATGTTTCTTTGGCAGAGAAAAATTAACAGTTCTATATTGAAGAGTTGTAGCAATTACATCAGGGTCAGGGTTTTACTTCTTTGCAAACACAGACTCTCTTAATAGGGAAACTCTATGCACCTGAAATTCAGGTTCCAGTGACAGGTCAGATACCCTAAAACAAAATTTATATCTACTAGAGTGACGGTCTTTTATACATTCATATTTATCAGTAACAGTAGTTCCTTCCTTCCTTTTTGCAAGCTTCATCATGAATTAATTATTCTAGAACCATCAAAGAGGGAAAAAACAAAAAAAGACTACAACCCTTACCCTCCAGTAGATGCAAGTTTTGCTCTTGTGAATTCACACTTCTGCTACATTTCTGGATCTGCCATTCTGTCATCCAGGACAGACGAGATCTTATCAGTGACAAAGAATAAGCAGAGAACACAGAAAAAGTAATCAGGACCTCCTCAAACATCTCTCACTTCAGCCTTTCTTCACATGAACAAAGTAGTCAAAGCAGGATACTGCTGACAGCATTTATTCCTTTGAAGGTCAGCTTTAAAAGAAAGCTACTGGAGCTACCTCAAAAGCCTCTGAAGCATTTTTTTTGTGGAGGAGGAAGCCTGCACTCTGGAAGAAACAACACGAAGACACAGGCAGGTACTCACCCAGGGAGATGCTCCCATGGAAATACATCTCATGCTTCAGTGTCAGCCTGCCCTGCACCCAGGGTCCTGCTGGTCAATTGGTGTGGTTCCCAGTCTGCACAGCACAGGGAGGGGAATGTACAAAGCTTCCTCACCATGACAAAGATGAGTTTACATGATGAGTCATCTCTCTCTATTTGAGAGTTGAGCCAGCTAACACTGGTTTTCCAGGGCAAAATGCCTGACGTGAAGGGATTAAGCTGGCTTTGTTTATGGCTGTTTCATTTATTAGGTTACAAGGTTCTTGAAGTAATCAGGAACCCATGGGGCTGTTTGAAAATGGCCAACACACAAGGCTGGAGCAAGGGAGAGAAGGCTCCTTTGCAAATACACACCATTTACATTTGCTTACTTCTAACTGAAAGAGGACTTAGGCAGCAGCAAAGCTAAAAGTACACAGTACCTGGAGATAGCTCTGCCAAGGGACTTGTGGAGTTAATGACCTATTACTAGGGACAAAAAAATAAAGCTTGCATTTGAAACAACCCTGGTCCTCTTTACACAGCGAGGCAGACTTGGAGGGGGGTAGATAATACTACTTTGGAAAAGTCATGCTAATTACCAGGGTTTGCCTCTTTGCTGAAATTTGAAAACAGATGTTCTGCTTCTGTAATTCCATTCTTTTTAAGGCACAGTCTGCTAAATTGCAAGACTTTTATTTACATACTGTAACTGTATTGTTTGCCTTGCCCTAGCTGGAAGAAATTAAGTTGTTAACCAGGTTTCCAGTATTCAACAACTAAAAACCCAACAAAATATGCAAACTAAACTGTAAACAGAATTGGTAGAGAACAAAGTTTTTAAAAACTAAAGCAAAGTATCTCCACCTCCTTTTGTTAAGTAGTAGTTCTGACATATCAGACACCAGACTGAATTGAAAGGGGAGGCTCAATCTGAGACAGGTTTCTTTGTGGGAAGCTGCTACAGAGGATGACACAGGTGGAACTGCCTTCTCACAATCCATCATTATGCTGGAAATTCAACTGCCGTGACAACTTCAAAGAACAATACCACAAGTTTATTCAGAAAGGGACTGCCAAATTAATGGAGACAGATCAATCAGGAGCTATTAAACATGATGGTCTAGGTGCAGGGTTTTTCACCAAAAGTTGACAGGTATCTTAAAGGAAAGATTACACTACAGATCTTTAATTCCTTCAGCTGTTTCCTAATCACATGTCATGAGATACTGTTGGAAAGAGGACAAAGTTCAGACAATACTTTAACCAACTCAGTGGATAGAAAGATACCTTTGCTGCCAGCCCCAAATTTAAAATAAGAATGGTCAAGAATACAGTATATGCCAACAGAAGGCAAACAGCAGAGCTCCTGGCTCCCAAGTGAGCCAGGAAACTAATTTTCTGCATGGAATGCTCCAAGTAATAAAGTACCTTTAAAGCTCTACTAGCAGTAATGAAACACTTGCATTTGGGGGATTTTTTTTGGTTTTTAAACTGCCTCCAAAGAACAAACAGGTCCTGGACCACATGGAAAAAGTAAAGCATATCCCTTTTTAGTGACATTTCAGTCTATATCACAAGTTCCTGTCAGCCCAGTTCAGTGTTACACTTTCTCACAGTAATAGATAACAATTAACTATAGGAACAAAACCATCACATTTTTGTCCTCCTGCACTGAAGGGAGAGCAACAGTCACATCAAACTGTGTGCTGAAAACTGCTATCAACACTTTCAAAAACATCTACCATAGTTACCTTTCTAATCCAGGCAGCTACAGAACTGCTGGAATTATGGCATTTCCTGCTTTGGACTGTGGCAAAGCACAAGAACATTTTCTGTAACAGTTTTTTTTCCTCTTACACATCTCATGCCTCTAGATGAAAGAAATAAGCTCTCTAAAGGGGTCATTGCAAAAACCAGCCCATGCCCCATCCCCCTGCAGCTGAAGTCTATTGATTTTTCCAAATGTGTCAAGTCCTTCTTGCTGGGGCAGATACGAATAGTTGCACAGGAAAACACAGTGAAAAGTTTATTTAGGTGATCCTAAGCACAACAAACACAATACCAACTGTTGGGAAAAGGGAAGGCACTACCGGTTTCTGTCTCACTTTTTATTGCAGTTCCATTTGCAACACTCTGCCTACTGCTGTAGTGCCAAATGTCTCCCTCCACGTGTGTTTATTGCTTGAAATTTTTTATGCTACCATCTTAGTACTGCTTGAGGGCAGGTGACAGCTGGAGGCCAGCACCTGGAAAATGTGTAATAGCAAGTATTTCAGTTAGCATCCAATCATTTCAGCCAGGAAAGAGGTGAGAACAGGCCCAGCTGTTAAACCTTTCCAAAGCATATCTGGAAACAATACACCCACCTGGTGAAGCTCTCAAACACTCCTTTGTGTGTGATCTGCAGCCTGCTGCAGGGAAATACATGGCCACATTCCCTCAGCAGTGCAGCCATGCACGAAGCACAGAAAGGAGGATGCCTAAAAGCCAGGGATGGCACTAGAGTAGAGAGGGAGTTTGCAGCCCAGCTGGACTGGAGCTGTTCTAGTCTGTGCCTCCAGCATACCATCTCCCTAAGGGAGCACGTCACTTTGCTGCATCTTCCTAATATCTTCCAGTTCTGTACCACTGAGGAGCTCCTTTTTCCAGGGCAAAATTCTCAATCCACACATTCCTATCCCTACCCCTTTCTATAGCCTTTGCAGCAAAATCTAGACCACAACAGATTGCCCTCATGCTGTTTAATTACAAAGCACAAAAGAAACTTCACTGAAAGGAAAAAAAAAACTAACAAGTTTTATAGGCAGTCAACTGTTTTCTCCATGGGTAAAAATGTGGCAAGGACAGAATAAACGCCGCAGGCCTGAAAAAGAGAACTCAGTGATTTTTTTTTTTGCAAATATCTCAGTCTCACTAAATGACCAAAACAAAAGATTTAACTAGCAACTTATATGAATCGTTTTCTTTTCTACAAGATCTCAAACTCAGTTGAAGACTTCCTCTATAAAATATTGCAAGAACAGAGATAGAAAACAGGTAGAGAAGCCCATGGATTCCATTTCCTACCCCAGCACTCCTCACAGACTAGGATGAACTTTGGCAGACTATCAGGAAGTGACAAAAACTTGTTTTTCTCTCCCTTTCCTACTTTCATACTGTTCCAGAGCCACCTGCTAACACCTGAAGTGAACATTGGACTAATGCTACAGCAAACTCCATCCACAGAGCAAAAGCCTTTTCTTGTCTGGTTTAGTCCTGATGTTTAGATGGGCACTTTGCTGCACAGAACTGCAACCTATTTTCTACCCCTCTTTAGACTTTGCCAGTTTAAAGGCCTTTTACAGTCAATTGGCTCAAGGGACAGCCAGACTACTAACTGGGAAATACGAACTGCCCTGTCCAACAAAACCATTTCAGAAACTCCCAATTTGTCTGCTGTAGTAAGGGAGCAGAAGGGGGTAAACTGGAAAAAGTCAAAATGTTGCATTAAGATAAGCGACTGATAAAACTGTTACATGCACAGTAGTCACCTCACAGAGCAGCTGCTGTATCAGAAGCATTTGATACCAATTGAGGATGAGTTGTGAAACTTGTTCAATGTCTATTATACCCGATTTCAAATTCAGCATCTACCCAAGGCCCAGGGAAATGCTTTGGCACAGCTGCCTTCAATTTGTCTTCACCACCATCATTATTACTTTTTTTCTCACTGGAATTAATGTTGAGGTGACACTTGCTGAATACACTGGCACAAAAACTACAGCCCAAGTCATCCATCCCCTAACGCCATTCCAAGGTACAGAACAGCTCACACACACTGTGCCTCTGAGCTATTCTGAAACTTGACATCCAGTAAAGGACTTTGGATTGCTTACAGCCCAGCAGCTCTTATTTTAACGAAGCGTAAGACTACCTGAATAGAAAGAGCACAAACGCAGCTAGGAAAACCTCAGTGCTTGAGGCACTGTGGCTGGTGTAAACATGCTGTCCACGCAGCTCCTCTTGTGCAAAACAGAGCTGTGCTTCTGCTCCCCTCACACAAACAGCTTTTGCTACTTCAGCAAAGCTGTGCCAGTTGTACAAGCACAGCTTACACCGGCCTCTGAAACATGCAGAGCAAAGTATGAAATGTTTTCTTGAAAGCTTAACGTTCTGAGCTATTTAGGCTCACACCTATGGAAAGCAGGAACTGGAACATTTAGGACAAAACTTACATGTTTTAATAGTATTTTGGGTTGACCTCTTCAGATCCAGGAGAGGCTGTTTCACTGACCCAGTAGCTCAGTCACTTTTAAGTAATAGTTTTGTTGTCCTTTGGCACATTCCTGTGAGGCTGCTCCTCTGTCTGCTGCTGGCCATCCCCTCTCCAAGAAGGAATGAAAGGACACAACTGCAAGGCTACCATATCTATGTGCGCTCTTCACCTTAATGTCACAGCTTAGCTTTGGGGGAGGGGAAAAAACAAACCAAACCATTAGAGAGGCACCAGGCAGTGAGGAATCTCTTCTCTCCTTTTCCCAGTGAGCCAAGCCCAGCTGCACCCAGCATGCAGGTACATTAACCAACATGCTGCTCAGAGCTGTTCAAAAATTTTAGCATTCTGATGTCACCAATACAGTTAGCACTGAACACTGCTGTGGAGATCCTCAGGAACTGTTATCAGCAAAAATAAGGCCCCTCAAAACTGACACAACAGGGGAAGAAACCATGATTTTAAGGCAGAAGTATTCTCAAACATAGCTGTACATCTGTACAAACCTCCTTATGAACTCAGCTCAGCACAGCAAGGCACAGCAGTTGGCAACAGAACAGCAAGAAAATGATTACACTGCAAACACCTCACACTGCCAAGGTGTTTTATTCCCTTTCTGACACGTCAATTCTGCTGCAAATTCCAGTAACTGCCTCCTTTAGGGGGCAGGAAAGCAGATGTAGACCACAATTGAAGCTTACCTGTATTATGACAAAGGTATATACACTCCAGGATTTCCAGAAAGCCAAGTCTCTTGTTAAAACCTAGTAAAATTCTACAATTGAGGACAAGAAGTAGGACTGAATTGCCTCTAGGTAATTTAACTAGAAATGACCCTAAATCATATCACTTCTAGTGCAATTAAGATGTAGCCTCAAGAGCACAAAAGAGGAAAAATTATTTGGGCTATATTCAATCCAGAATTAATCCTGTTCTGGCAGAACACCTAGAATTTCATATTGAATACTCATCCTGGATTGCATCAGTCTTGAAAACCATACAAGTGACAGGGTTGGTAAAGCATCAAGTGCACAGAACCAGGAATGTATTTTTACACTATAATACAAGTATAGTTGGAAGATATTGTGTTGGAGGGGAGAAGTGAAGACATGTCTCAGTGCTGGGTCTTACTGAAGGTAACCAGTAGCAGCCCCAACAAAACCTTACAAAAGAGAAGCAGCTCCCGCTGCTGAGAGCCATCTCTCAGTCTGGGTATCCCCTCAGCAATGCCCACGGCTCCTGCTGCAGTGAGACCCCACTGCAGAGTGCAGAGAGATGGCTGGATAGCACCACATCTACCAAGAAACAATCCCCAAGGCAAGGCCTCAAATCTGTTAGAAAAAATCCAGTTCCTCCCTTTGCATCATTTTCACATTTCACACAAACGTGTAATAATCATTTATTACTTAAGAAGCCATCCACGTTTCAACAATTTTTTTTTTGTTTGCAGTACATTGCCCTAACAGTTACTGCTGTTACAGCTTAGGCCTCGTCTGCACTACTATTACAACCTCCCCAAAACATTGGTAAATCACTAATTTAATGAAGCCAAAATGAGACAAATTTGAGACAAATTCATATGGCCTAGTCACACTCAAACTTCAGAGAACATTGAGGATTTGGGGCTACTTTAGCAGTAGGATTAAAGGATTATCAGAACCTTGCAAAGAGAACTTACCTTAAAATTTCACAGAATTGTTGGTGCTTGAATCTAGCCATCAGTTTCTGTTTACCTGCAAGTTACCTTTGAAAAAACTCATGGCCTGAGAAAAAAAAATCAAACCTCAGTTCTGCCCTTGATTCCTACCTTACACAAAACCCCTCCCAAGCTTCCCTGTGTACAGGGAAGACACACCTTTATTGATGAAGCAATAAACACTTAGGAGGCCTTTTTAAGCTTTTTTTTTTACCCAGCCACTATGGAAGGCATTTGTCCCCAAAGAGCAGCAGCCTGCAGATATTTCTTCCTTGCTTTTAAGGAATGAACTCAAGGACGAGTTTTCCAAGGAAACTCTTGAAGCGACATCTCTACCTCTGGAAATGGATAGCCATCATTTCATCACTAGGCAGGAGTGCTCCCACTTCAAACACATGAGATGAGCTGAGGCCAGGTAGTGAAATTGGTTTACAGCAAAGTCAAAACATCTACTTTCATATCAAAAAAAAAAAAACCAAACAAAAACCAGAACTCAAGCATTAAGCATTGCATAGCTGTGTAAGGATACACCTAGAGACAATTTCTTTTTTTCCACAATGGACAGCACTGACAGACCAAACCCCTCCTGCCAGTTCAGGGTGACATCTCCAGCTGTTTAACATGACTGTGGTGGCACACAGGAGCTACTACTTCAGCTGTAGTTTCCTGCTAGCTGGTGCCACTACACCAACACATTTACACTACTCCTTCCTACTGGAGAAACTATGGCAAAGAAGGGGAGAGCAGTCAGCAGTGCTTTTGCAATCATGTCACACCAGTTCTGTTTAGTACAAGGCTGATCTGTGGCTGAGCTGCAGGGGCCCCACCTACACACAAACTCCAAACTGAAGAGGAACAAACATTTCCAAGTAGATCCATACTCATTCATCTTTGATCTGCATTTCTCTACATCCCAGATGGAGTCAAGAAGCTGAGACACGAGTTCCTCAGAAACTTTATTTTCATTCAAGCTACAGAAATAAAGTAGTACCTTCCAATTTCCCATCATATTTTCTGTGTATTTGTACGGCTCAGGGTGAGATGCACTAGGATAAACTACCCTGTACATACGGAGGAAGATAAGGCTCAAAAACTAGCTTTACTTCAAAGAATGCCAAACCTTACCTATGAGGTTGGCTCCAACTCTTTGATAACATTAACAGGCACAACATAGGAAAAAATATTATCTAAACTACCTATTGTAAGCAAAATCCAATAATTCATTACAGAAAGTCAAAGAAACCTTTTAGAAATAACAAAACAGTTTTCTACTTTGAAAAAATAGATGAGTCATTTTTGTTTTATATATGATATATTCACACACACTTTCAAGTATCATTTTCATTACTATCATACTTACATGGCTAGAGATAAAAAATTAAATCCCATAAGCAGATTATTATGCCATAGAAGTCACACAGTATTTATCTGGGTTTAGCAACACCTGGAATTCTCCATGGTATCACAGTGACTAAAAAAGCAGTGACTGGACTCAGTGTAATTTTTCCCTTTATTAAACATGTTTTAATAAGGCTTGAAAAGTATCAGGATTTAGAAAAATGGAGACAAGAAAAGCACAGGCAGTCATAAACCCCATGCAGTCATAAACCCCACAAATACGCAGCTAAGCTTGTCACACGCTCAGTACTAGCAGGGAATAATAATAAAAAATTCCAAGTTATGTTTGGTTAGCAGGCAAACTGACACCAGCAGACAGACTTCAACTAGGATGCTTTCACATTTAAGGCATCACACAAAACAAGTTAATGCTGGGAAGCACAACAATCATCATGTGCACAGCCACAGTTCACATTGAGGTCTGGACAGCAGAACCTGCTTTATTTCAAAATAGAAAAGTTAGGAGGGAGTCCCATAGTCTTTTGGAAAAGTGCCAGGCAGCCACCAGGCAAGAGCAGGAATGACCATGGTTTGTATCACAGGGGAAGGAGTTTAAGTGCTTATTAAAGGCTTTGCTGCAGTGCCAGAGCCAGATGCCTGAAAACAAATTCTGGTAGAATACAAAACTTTAAGAGCTAAAAGGCAGACAATCTGTTCAAGCAGCTACAGCGAGTGGGATCAAAATGGCAAGCCTTCAAGATTTAACAACTTCTGGAGCTTAGAAGTGGAGAGGCCCAGCAGGTGCCCTCGATAGGACTGCTTCTAAATACACTCTGCACTTCTGCTTTCCAAGTCCAATTTGGATAGACAGGTATGAAATGTCTCAAAGTTAAATAGGTATAACTATTTCCTTATTTGTCATGTCATTTTTGTTTGTCTGTTTCTTGCCCAATGTGAAAAGGCACAAATTCTGCATAAAAAAATTGTTAACTAAAACCTACTCTCAAAAAAATTTCACAGAAACCACTGACTGTTCTTAAGAAGGCAAAGTCATCTAAAAGTTAAGTGCCAGGCAGCCTGAAAGCTTTATGGGTTTAGCTATCAAGCTCAACTATTCAGTTGAGGACTTCAGCACAGGATGTCCTTAATCTAGTTTTAAAATCATCAGACCTGGACTCAAAAATAATGCCTAGGAGGTCACACAGCAAAAAATTCACGTCAATTCTATTGACTGAAATGCAGCTGAGTTTTTTTTCTTTTAGTAAGGGCCCCATGGAGTCCAAAATATTTTTGTCAAGGATTTCAGTGAGAAAAAGATTCCATTAGGTAGGATGAAAGGTTTGAGCTCTGTCCAAGCTTGGCTAAAAGCTACTGTTCCAAGTTTCCAGAATTTGGGTAACATTAAGTATGCTGAACTAGAGACAGCCTGAAACACAGGACAGTGACAGCAAAGCAGGACAAACAGGAAGGGACAAAGAAAAGCACCGCACAGGCCAAGACTTACAGTATACTCAGAAGCTGACAACTCACACGTATTCCTCTATCTGTTACCTCATCTTCACAGGCTGTATTTTGGCACATTCTTACACCTCTTCAAACACAGCAATTTTCTGCTTTCTTTCTGCTCTTTGCTCTGCTGGTTTTGTATCACATGAAACCACTTCTGAATAGATGCTTTGGACTCTTTAGTCTTCCCAGGCTTACTAAAACCACACATTGACAATGGCTACCCCTTCAGGGTTTAACACCACCAAGTATTTTGCACCAATACTAGATACTTAAACATTTACTGCTTTTTTCCTCTCATGAGCCTGTGGCTGTTTTACTAAAAGACAGAATGGAGAGCTCTGAGCTTTCTTTCATAGCACAAATACAAGCTACACCATTATAATCAGAACATCAATATGCAGCACAAAGCAATTTGCAAGCTGTAGAAAACTAGGCTCATGGTAATTTGCTTCTTGTAACAGTTAGAGGTATAGCTTATGTATTTGATAAAGCAACTATGCCAGCTAATTTTCTCTCAGGTCTTCTAGAAACAGCACAATTTTTATGTGAGCAGCAAGGAGTCTCAAGTCAACCTGCCTGCAGTTTTCATATTACAGGACGAATCAACTGGCTGCTTGAATAGCGTCAGGCTCAAAAACCTGAGACCATACCAAAAAAATATATCAATCACTTTTCTAGATGAACAAAATGCTCCTATCCTAAATAATATTCTCTCCGGTCTTATAGTGAAATGAAACAAAACCAATACTACGTACTTCTTCTGAACAGCATTCAGGTTAATCTCAACACTCTTTACACAAGGGCAGCACTACCAACAGTTCTGAATGACACTCCTGTCAGTGAGCCTGGCCAAAGTGCTCCCAAATTACACACACAAAGACAACCGAGTGTCACCACTCAGGAAGCTGATTCATCTCTACAGTCCCATGCATGCAAGCATTACTGATGGAAGCCGGAGAACAGGCGGGGTCTGCTATAATCTGTCCATGGTCCTATAAAGCAAACCTGACTCGCACACCTGCAGAATCAGGACAGACAACCAGCACACAAACAGCCTCAATAGCTCTCTCCAAATCCAACAGCTATCCTGGTTAATGACCAATACTGAAGGTGTAGTATCATTAGATATAGATGCCTACTCTAAGTGTTCTATTGAACAGACATAATAATGATCCAGACATTACTGTAATTAATGATCCAGACCTTTTTGGTATAGTCTGATATGCTCTTCATGACACATTTCTGATAAAACGTGCAAAAAAGTGTTCAAGTCTATTTTAGCACACAAGAGACACTTCAGTGCCTTAATTCAACTGAAGCTTCACTGCCAGTGACTAAACTTGCTTTAAGGAGTTATCGCAAAGATCAAAACCCCAACAAGCACCTGCCTTACCATTTAACTGAAGAAAGGCTTCATAGCCCTGGCAAAATCTCTAAATACATCACACACTAAGAAAAGGAGAAATTAGCATTAAAGCGCTGATTTTGCTGCATACTTTGCTTTGAGTGGAAAGAAAAGGCCTCTCATCTTTTGCTCAAAAAAAGTTAACTCAATGACCCTCAAAATTTTCCCCATCCTGCAAGTCAAGCACACTTACAGTTCCCACAGCAACTTTCAAAGAATGAAATGCAACTTCAGTTAGACATATGCAATAGACTATCTAGATCCTCATGTACTTACATCTTGTAGCCATGTCTCGTGCGCTTTACTTGCACTTTATATAATAATTATAGCCTTAGAGTAGAATCACTCGCTAAAGCACTTTTAGTGTGGCTCCTACCTGAAACTAAACAGCTTTCTATGTACCCTTGAAATTCTTGGTTGGCATAAAACAAAGTCAAAAGAGAAACAACACAAACCATTATCCATTAGACCAACCACTAAGAAAAAACAGTAGCCACATCGATATAATGTCACTTTGATTTAGGGTGCTATCTAATAGATTTATTAAAAGTTTCAACAGACTATAGCTCCATACTTTATCTTTCTTGGAAGACACTACTACAACAGAAGCCACAGTAGAGACTGCCTTGTCACAAGAGGTACAAATACTTTGCTGTATAGATGGAGAAATAAAAGGACAAATCTATTGTCTAAAAGACAATTCACTGTACACATTTTATTTACAGTTTTGTACACTGTCTTAATATGAATGGGACCGCTTTTCTACTTGAGCCATTTTAACCAAAGCAAAATAACCTAAGTAATACAAAGTGTTAAAATACAGCATAAGATACAAAAACAGACATACTATTTCTAGTAAGGAATGTAAATTNGTTCAGCTCCCAATCTCGATTGCTTGACGCAGTCTCCTATGAAAGAATACTCAGAAGGTGTCGTCTTAAACAACAAACCTATTTTTAGTGGTGGAGCCGCTCTTAGTAGCTGTGTCTGCATGGGACTGATAACCAATCACTATCTTTGGAGGAAGTCCTAATCTTTCCTTGTATACCCTCCTGAAGGAAAAAAAAAATCCACATTTTATGTTTAGGAAATCACACAAACAGATCACTGATTTGACTGAAATGCATAAGTTTGTAGCAAAGCTTTGATGTTACAAAAAAAAAGAAAAAATTACCAAAGAATGCACAAAATTAATTTTTATTCCACCTTTGTCATATTCCCAGATTCTTCACCAAATGTTACATGAGCAAAAACAACTGAAATCAAAATATCACTAATGTTATCAAATAGGGAAAACAAATAAATTAATCTAGCAGCCATCAGCATAGGTTACAGCAAAGATGATGCTGTATAAAAAAATTGCTAGAAAACTGTATGCACCATACTCTTTTCCAAACCAGCAAAATGTTACTGCATACAATGCAAATGGAGAACAGAGTAATTTCCTGCAGATACAGAAATGCAACTTCTTTTCTGAATACTGTGGATAAACAAATTATTTTTTGTAATAGTAATGTTTCTACCAAGCTGTTACAGAGTGGGCCAGAAACACTTATGGATGTGGGGGGGAGGGGTGAAGTGTACTAAAATTCCGATTGGTAATGGTTACTTGGGCCAAAATAGAAAAATTGAACACGGAAGTACAAGACAAAGGCGAATGAGACTTCTCACAAATCTTAGCAACATTTAGATGGAAATCAAATTTAAGTGAAGTCCACTCTGCTTTTGAAGAGGCTTTGGTTCAGCTCCCAATCTCGATTGCTTGACGCAGTCTCCTATGAAAGAATACTCAGAAGGTGTCGTCTTAAACAACAAACCTATTTTTAGTGGTGGAGCCGCTCTTAGTAGCTGTGTCTGCATGGGANGGTATGAACAAAGGACCTGAAATACGATTTTTTTAGCTTATTGCATCCAAAACCCAGTAAGTTTTCTAGGATGACTTACCATATATAGTAGGACAAGCTCTTGCAAAAAATTAACAGGCCCAGATAAATGTGGAATGCAGGGATTCTATTGATCTCATGTGAGTATCATTAATGTCAGCAAGCTGTATTCCCAAATATAGAAACAAAACAGCTATGGAGAAGTCATGGGCAACAATTCCAGAACTACTGAGATAAAGTCACCTGAACCAAATAAAACAGCAATANGTTTATTGCAACATTCTAGTAGCAGAATGTGTACCACAGTTTTATTGTTAAACACTTACCATTCAAGCCTGAACATGACTGTGTAATGAAATGGTTAGTAGAAGGCATACCCAGATTCTCAGAGGCCGAAATGAAGCACGTGTCAAGGGAGTCATCCAGTAAGTGAAAAATGTTAATAAGGTACTATGCCCAACAGTTCAAGTCTGGCCTAAGACAGATGCACTGAGCCAGAAGATAAATATTACCTATGCAAAGCAATGATTAAGTGGCCTACAATGACCAAATTTAACAGCAAGTAATTCTCAAGCATCAGTACTACGGCACGAAGAGGCCACCAGCTTTAGCAATACCTGCTAAATAGGAGAGCACAACATGCATTTTCCATAGCACAGACTCAATCTGACTGATGTTGCTGCCTAGAACAAAGACTACAATGTGATATTACACATGTCAAATAATCCATGAATCTTGATATTTTTATCTGTACTTCAGAGACAAAGAGGAAAACACCTGTAGTTTCACAGCACAGGTTTTTTTTTCATATATAAGGACATCCTTATGTGCTTAAGACTTGCAGCACCTTTACTCTTATTTGTAAGCACCACTTTCCTGAAAAAAAGTCTTATCAATGCTGTACTGTTACTGACTACCCACCTTCACAAACTGACATGCTGCAACAAGCTCCACATTATCTACAGGTATTAATTGCAACAAATGAGAACTTCTGCCAAGATTTGTGTTCAATTCTTCACCATTTCTAATCTACAGCAAAGGCAGTGCAGCAGCACATAGTAATTACTAACAGATGCCCATACAAAAAACTGCACCATAGCACAGATTTGGCACAGAATTACTTATATTTGGGATACATCTCTGCACAGGCTACACTTGCCTGAAGTGCATTCTCTATCAAGTTAGCTGGCTTTAAATGCATTGTTACACTTCATATATTCAAGACACCAATCATGTTACTTACCCTATATGTGTAACTGCATCCCTGTTTTCACATTC